>PVJD01002611.1:0-195577 GCA_004026545.1 Mormoops blainvillei | reverse complement strand
TTATACTTTTCTTTTTGTCAGATTGGCAAAAAATATAATGTATTTTTTGGTTTGCTGCAGGATTTTAGTAATTAGCTTATGTGTTCCATGAAATGAAAGAGGTTGAAAATTGCTGATCTAAAGCATTCAAAATAAGAAAGAAAATAAGAAAATATAGCCTAGTTAATTAGTATACCAATCTCTTAAGGAAATGAGACACCGCAAACATTTGGCTTTACTAAGATAATGAAATAATTCGCAGTGGTTATTAGAGGACAAATGCAGGAAGAAGCCACACTGTAATTTCACCTCCACGTGTAGGTCAAAATACGTAAGAGAGAAACCTCAGGAATGACTCTACCTCTCTTCAAACCCTGACTCTTCTGCTTAATAGATACATGGCTTTCAAGGCAACTTCTCTGTTGTGCCTCACTTTCTGTCTTTGAGAAAATGAGTTAATTTTTTCCTGATACAATCAGGTTGGTCTTAATATTGAGATACGGTGAGTGAAGTGCTGTCACCTAGTTAGGAACCAGAATGCTTGTTATTACAGTTTAATTTAATTTAATTTATATATTAATTATATACTATTCTGTGCATTATATACGTAATTTTATTGTACTTCTTCTTCATCCTTCTCAGTATAGGGTGCCTCTAAACTCTGCCTGTATTCTCCCAGGTCACAGCTATTGCAGTCCATTACATCATCCCCGAAGTGAAACCGAAGAGGGAATTCCTGAAAGGACGGACTGGTCTCAGCCTGGCTGGGGTGGCTCAGTTCGTTGGGTGTCACCCCACAAAGTAAAAGTTTGCCAGTCTGAGTCCTGGTCACGCCTAGGCTCCGGCTTCGGTCCCTGGTTGGGGCACGTATGAGGGGAAACTGATTGCTGTCTCTCTCACATCGATGTTTCTGTCCCTCTCTTTCTCCCTCTCTTCCCCGTCTCTAAAAATAAGTAAAAAATTTTTAAATTATAAATACATACATACATACATAAATAAAAGGACTGATCTCCTAGGAATTGATACTGATTGATGGCCTATCTCAACATCCACCATTCTTGTAAGGATCCTAACACAAGGACTACACAAAACCACTAGATTGAATATTTAATTTCCTCTTAGGAATCAGGTATTTCATAAAGACATCCAACGGTCAAGGCAAAATTTATGTCAATTCGAGAAGCCAAAGCACAGTTGAAGTTCAACAGAGGTGTGCACACTATGTCGCCTGTTGCCTATACAGGGATAAGCTGCCGGTTTCCAAGAAATGGCCCTGCTCTGAGGCACTACTGAAGCTGTGTCGGTTGCTGGCGGTGCCGCTCCCCTGGGCAGACGACGCGGGCAGTATCCCTGTGCGGGGGAGTCGTCTTGTCGACCACAGTCTCTCGGGAGGCAATGTTTTCCGCCCCTGAGACCTCGGTTTGGCATTTTGCTTTCTGGTAGAAAATGGCGAGCAGCCCCTTCCACAAGAATAAGGAATCGACTCTTTGTTCCAGAAATGCACACCTTATTCCCTAGGTGAGCTCCATGGCCAGAATGGCCGTGCTCAAGCTAAAGCCACGTGGGCTGGCACAGTAGCAGACATCTCTGTTTCTGCCCATGTCCTGCACCCTGGAATGGGCGTCAGGAAGAAGATAATGCTAAGTGGAGGGTATTTGCTATCAGGAGGTTAAACATTATACAACGTGCTGTTAGAGAAAGAACTCTTGTGATTCAATCTGTTTATGTCCCTTCATTCACCGAAGAACATAGAACCATTTTCTTGGTTTAGCTTCCAGTGGAATATTTCTAAGTTTGACAACATAGGATTGTAAGAGTTAACACAAAAGAAATAAATGTTTCTTTTTTATTATAATAAATGTTTAAATTTAAATACTTGGACTCTGAACACCTGATACCCGCAAGTGAATTTTTAAAAAATCACCAGATAAATAATCGTTTAAGCTTTTCCCGAAAAGTAAAATAGGAAAAACAAATGTATGTTCTTTCCCACACCAGGAAATTTACCAGCAACCCTTTCTGCAAAACACATATCAACCAATTCTTACATGAGAGCAAAAAAAAATGTGTGTGTGTGTGTGTGTGTGTGTGTGTGCGCGTGCGTATCTTAATACAGACAATTTAGGATAATTACATTGCTCTGCTTGTTTTCTCTCTTTCCTGGATGCCATGTTTACTTGACGAACCTGTCATTTGGTTTTTACTTGCAATATAAGAATAAGAATATCCCCTTGATTGTCTAACCACTGAATTGTACACCCAAAATCAATACATAATAATAACAAAAAAAGAATCGACTCTTAAAAAAAACAAAACCCTAATGACTAGAAGAAAAATAAGGAAAGAACATCCCCTTTGAAGATTTGGTTACTTTCTCTTTTGCACTGGTGGGCCCATCTAGTCTATGGGACATAGACCTGGTGCGGGGACAGAGCACCAGAAAGCTAGGCAACCCCCCACCCCCAACCCCAGGATGCGTCTTAAATATCTCAATTATTTATATTGTCCTGGGATCGAGGTAAGAAAATAAATGTTGACTCTTTGAAATCATGAAGGCTGATCTCCTTAAACACAGACAATCTGTCATCTTAACCTTTCTGGGTGAAATCCCTGTGCAACGTATGCCACTGCCTTCACCTGCTAGAACAGCAAAGGTTGACTTTGGTGTTGCCACTCGGTACAGTGCCGCCTCCCCGCTTCTAATACGTTTGAGTGCCCTGCCCTCCTGCTAAATACCACAGACTGTCCTGTTCTCAGAGAGACGCAGGCGTATTTCAATGTTCCCCTCGTGCCCGAACTTCCTGCTGTCGTTTTGTTTAATTTGGTTCCTGATTATTCACAACCAGTTATCTGGGGACCGCTTTAGAGTTTCAGTCTCTTAAAAATACATATATGTTCCAGGTTTTTATGTGCTTAGTTCCCTTTTTTTTTTAGAGAAAGGGGAAGGGAGGGAGACAGGAAAAGAAACATCAATAGGTTGACTCTCACACGCCCACAACACACGCATGTGCCCTGACTGGGAACTGAACTGGCAACTTTCAGTTCACAGGCCAGTGCTCAATCCACTGAGCCACACCAGCCAAGGTTTTTCATTTGTTTGTTTGTTTGACTTCCAGATCTGTGAGTTTCAGATGATCAAGAAAAACAGAAATCTGTCTGATTTCTGGTATGTTCATTAAGAATTTAAACTTTAAAAAATTTTTGTTTTCTGTTCAGATGAATTAGATATTGGCATAAATGTATGAGCTTGATTTGTCAAGTGTGTTAAAATAGCTTATGCTGGATAAGATAGATAAATAATTAAAGTAAAAGTAAATCTCCTTTTTGGTACCATAATTACCTGAAAATAATTTTGAATTGACAAATGCATGAGAAGACTTGGATTTATTTAAATTATAAATCACACTCTGACCAATCTTACCGACTTTCCTTGAGTCATATTCTACGACATTCCAGATCCTACACTCTGTCGGAACCTATTTGTCCACAAACATTTTTTTATGTTGCAGAGCTTTGGCTCCCCGTGTCCCCTCAATCTACCCACCCACCATGTGCTCACACAGTCATCACCTGCTGCCAAAGCGAATCTCCCTTCCTCCTCTGCCCCGTCCACCCAGAACTGACTGCACTTTCTGGCACCCCACTCCCTGTCATGCATCTCTGCTGGGGGGCTCATCTCCTCAGGATTTGTATTTCTGGTGTATTTTATATGTGCCTGTCTTTTCCATGAGGTTATCAGCTCCTCAAAGGAAAGGGTATTAACAATAGCTAACCTTCTTCTAAAAAGCCATTATTAGTGATTATATTACACATATATATATATAATCTTATGCATAATAAAATCTCATATGTATTACATTAATGGAATGATAGAATGCATAATAATATGTGGTGTACAGCCCTGGCCGGGCGGCTCGGTTGGCTAAGCATCGTCTGCGCACCCAAAGGCTGTGGTTTGGATCCCTGACCAGAGTGCGTATGGGAGGCCGACCACCGATGTTTCTCTCTTTCTCTCTCGGTACCCCCTTCTCTATCTCTCTGTCTATCTGTGAGTCTATCTCTCCCTTCCTCTGTCTTTAATATCAATCAGTATATCCTCAGGCGATGATTAAAAAACAATAATATATTATATATATAATATACAATGCATGTAACATTATATTATGTGTAAGTATATATTATATTAAATACATATAAAATTGTACTTACTTCCATGAGGCAGGCACAATAATCATCCCCATTTTCAAGAAAAACTTGGACAGTTTAGGTCTTTTGTCCAAGGTCAGAGCTGACAAATGTGGGCCTTGGGACTTGAACCTGGTGTGCTCTACTCAAAAGCTGGTGATCTTAACTACTCAGTCTGTCTTCCTTCCTGTTGCACTTATCATCATTTTCTTAGAATAGTAACATGGTCCACAGGGGAAAAAATTATTCTTAATGGAGGAGTAAATGAACGCACAAGAAAATACACTTTTTACCATCATTATCTTTTCTAACCATTTTGAGCCACCATCAGTTACTCAGTGCAATCGGTATAACTATGTGTGCACACATACATGCAGTCTGTGAATGTGAGAAATGCATATAAAGAGTTTAACACAGGGCCTGGATTTTCAAGTTACTAATACGCATGGCCAATTATAGTCATTACTAATCATTACGAATTGCCTTGAAACCAAGTAACTACATATGTTTCTCTAGCCAGGCTAAAGAAGAGACTGTGGATTTAAAAAATCAGGGACAGTTCAGCCGACCTAGGGAAGAGGGTTCGTTCTTAACCTAGAGCCTTGGCCTCTATCAGGTCCACAGGCTTCATCCATAAGACGGGTACAGCCACTGCAACCTTCTCCCGAGGGCCCCAAAAGGGCACGCCCCGGGGGCAGAAACTGGCCAACCCCAGGGGAACACACCAAGAATTTATATTCCAATCTTACCCCCACCCCCCACCCCATCTCTCCTTCAGTAACCTTCACCTGGGGCCCCAACAGCGGGAAGCTCCGAGTCTATCCTGGCGGCCCGCGATTTCCCAACAGCCTCCAGTCTGAGAGTTCGAACAGCCCCATCCCCTTGTATATGGTTAACAGATTTTAAGAGAAATGATCCCTTCCGGTAAGAGCAAATATAAAGAAAAAGGACCGAGAAAGTCAGCCTTATTTACTCGGAGGTCACAGGCCTCCAGGTCGCTTAAGCTTCATCGGTGACTTCCATCCAGGTCGGGAAGGCCTGGCAGGCACTTGAGCTGAGAGGAGCTTGGCTGGGTGACGTGTGGGCCCAGCATCATCAAAGGGGCGCCTCACCCAAAACACCCGTGCCAGGCGGCCGTCTTGCCTCCGTTTATTCCACTGAACTCCATCCACCGTGGCAAGAGGCGTTACGTCCGGGCCCCTCCCCAAACGGGCTCCCTGCATGTGGATGGCAGCCACAGACACTTTGGCACAGAAATGCAGCAACATTATTCTAATAACCACAGGACGATCGTCTCAGCAAGATAACTGATAAAAACAGACATCTGGTCTCCATACGGTTTATGAAGTCTTTTTATTTCTCCACAGAGTTCAGATCTTCTATTTTTCAGATCTTTATAACAATTGGTCCAAATTTCCCCAAATCTTTCGTCGTCGCCGTTGTTGTTTTGATTTTTAGCTCGCCTGCCGTGAGCACTGACTCTCGGCCAGGCACCTCCCCGAGTGGCTCACATACATCACGGCTGAGCGACCGGACTCGGTAGATTTATTATCACCAGTACATCAGGGAGGAGGAAGCTAAGGCTCAGAGAGATGAAATAATTCTGTTCAGGACACACAGTTAACAAGTAGCAAAACCAGAAATCAAACCTGGGTGCATCCTGGTAAAATTCATCAGGCTATGGAATGTCTCTCTTTGAAACTCTATTGGATGAACACGTGGGTCCTAGAGCAAAGCAAGCCAGAAACACCGCTGGAGGCAGAAATGACAAAACTAAACCTATCCTACTTCGGGCACATCGTGAGAAGGCAAGGTTCTTGGGAAAAGACAGTAATAGTGAGAAAAACGGAAGGCATCAGGGCAAGGGGAAAACCCAATATGAGATGGATTGACTCCATAAAAGAAGCCACAGGCCTGAGTCTACGGGAGCTGAGCAGGGCTCTTGAGGACAGGACACTGTGGACATCATTCATTTAAACGACTGTGAGCAGTCAGAGCCGACTCAGCGGCAGGTAACACATACAGTGGTGTCCTATCCCACTGAGGATGAAACCCGTTGGCTAATGCTACTTCTACTTACTGTTGCTTATGCTTTTTAGCCACACGAAACTCATTACAACTTCTCGAAAGCAGCGGGTTGACGCCCTCCTTGGGTGTTGATTGCACCTGTATGCCCTTCCCCTGCAAAGCTCCTGCTCCAACCCCACTGTGGTGGGATCCTTCTCTCCACTCTTGGGTCAGTTCGAACGCCAGCTCACTTTGAGCTCTGCCCCCTCCACCGGTAATGCTCTACCGTTTCTCTCTGTTTTGTTGGCTTTATTGCACTTACCATTATTTGCACTTACAACATTGACCTTGTGTGTTTTTCTGTCTCTGCGCCAACTAGACTCAGCTGCATGAAGGCAAGTTCTCTCCCTTGTTTTTCCCTCGTTGGGTCCTCACCTAGGATCTGTACTTGGCTCTAAGTGCTCACTCAGTAACAACTTGAAGAACATGATGTCTCTGCCTGTTTTTTTACCCACCTCTCCACACAACTGGCCCTATTATTGGGGTCTTTTTCCCGCAAAATTAAGTTTCATAATAAGGTGGCTTTAAAAAATTTGTGCTGCTTCATTTTATTGATAACGTTCTTCCTTTTTCTTAAACAGGCATTAAAGATGAATTTTCTCTCTTTCCCTCTACCTTTCTTTACGTGCACATACCTCGTTTGGTTTTATTCTATTTGCCTCTTCCCTTTTCCTTATCTTCCTCTTTACCTACCCCTTAACCTCTAATTCTTTCTCAGATCCACAATTTCCAAAGTCTATTTCAATTACTATGGCTTTGACCTTCTAAATTTCTATCTGCCTTTTCATGTTAGTGTTTCTTCCTCTTCTCTTGTGCATGCGCCCTCCCCCCAATATCCAATATCCCCCTCTTCTCCTTTCATCTGTATTAAATGTCTTTTCTGGTTTATTTCTAGCCAAGTCGACAACCAACTAGTTAAGTCCAAGTGCAGCCCTCCTCCCCACCAAATCCATATATATTCAACAGGGTACAGTTTAACATTTTAAAATGGAATTTAATGTGCACACATAAAGGGTTATATAGTATAGCTGTTTGGTCAAACGTCCCTGGGGGAGGACCACTGCTTTAGAGGAAAGTCAGCTTTCTCTAACTATCATTAATAGATGAAAAGATATAGGTAAGCTACCATTTGGACATCCTTCTCATGAAATTTTCATCATAAACCCAACTCACCAATCTCAGGAATAAAAACTTGGGCATAAACACACAGATATCTAACAGAGATGCTTTTATTATGATGAGTGTTAAGGATCGGGTAGTTATGGGTCAGATTAAACTTTTGATGGCTACTAGTTATGAGATTTGAGTAAATTAGTTAACTCAACACATCTTAGCTTTTTTCGTAAAGCAGGGATGTTACTAGTGCTTCCCTCATAGGGCTGTTAAGAGTAAGAAAGACACTTAAACAGCGCCTCGCATGCAGCAATGTCATTGTTATCCTCGAGATAGCAGATCTTATCATCTCCGTTGTCAACCTCATCTTCTTTCAAGCACAGTCGTATTAAAACAAAACAATCCTCTCCAGAAACCAGTAGACTGATTAAGCAAATAATAGCCTCCCATTTGCTCTCTCTTCTTCTCTCTCCTTCTCTGGGTATATGCGGAAGAGAAAGAAGAGGCAAGAGGAAGTGGCAGAGGGCAGGATGAAGAAGCACCCATATCTTTCTCTGTCATGGACAGGGAATCAAAGCTGAATAATACATTCAATGAGTTACTTAATTAACTGGGTGAAGGTGAAGCTGAAACAGCTGAGTTAAATAATGAGATGTCAAGCACAGAAGCTTAGACCAAGGAGGGATTTGAAAACCCTCTTCCTGTCAGAAGAAACCACAGGAATTTTCAGGCAGATGACACTAAGGGGTTTAATCTTTCCATTTTTGTCCTTCTGAAAGCAACCGTCTTCAAAAAAAAAAAAATTACAGAAATAAGGCCAAATGTAAAATTAGCATTTATGTAGCAGAGGTCATTAAAATGAGTTAGCCCAGACCCTTTATAACGTTAAACCAGTACTAAAATGAGAAGGATAAAAAATAAAAAACAAAAGGTCTAGTTAAAAGGATCTTAAATGGAGAGGCTGTTGCTAATAGCGAGGCTACCTCAGAAGGACTAATTAAGCTAGAAATAAATGTAGTTCAAAGGGAAAGGCTATTGTGTGATCCACCTAAATGTCAGATGGCTGACCACAAGACTCACCTGCTGTTAATTAAAATCTAGTTGTCGTCTCCAGTTAAGGAGCTGTGAGCCTCTCTCTCCATACTCTAAGACTATTGCGGCCAGACCCCCCCGCCCCCCACACCCTCATTCATCCTGCCAATTAATGTTGATTTTCATGTTTGTGTTTTGGGGTCAAAAGATGAAAGCATAAGCTATTTTTGAAGGGAAGACAGCTGATCCCAACTGAAGTATTTGTGACATTAATGAGTACTTAAAAATAAAATGTAAATAAAGGCTGACTTTGACAAATTGCAGCTGTTGGTACCCTCAGAACAAAAAGTTGTTAAACATCCTCAATTAGATAAGTAACAGTGTGTTTCCTTCCATTCATTTTGGACATTACATCAGTGTAGTCTTGCACGTTTTATATGTTCATGTTCTTTCTGAAGACAGTGCTAATAAGATCAGGTTACCTCTTCCCTACAACTGTAATTGCCAACTGCAGGTGTGCTGATAGCACACTTACATGTGCATACCACCTATACTGTGTGTCCAATATGAATTATGCACATGCATATATGGGTGCATACCGACATATACGCACATATTCACTTTTTAATTTAAGCTATTCATGTAATCATAGGTTTAGTATGCAAATGATTTTTCAAATACGCATACAAATTATACCTAAACTTTTGGGAGAGTGACTGTTCTATAGCTTCACAGAGGTTCATATTATATAAGAGCACACAGTTGTCAAACCTCATCAGATAGTGTGCTTCAGGTCTGTGGATTCCAATATGGATATATTTTACCTAGAAAACAAACCACAAATAAATAGAGCACTCTGTTAGAGATCGCCATCCTGAAGTGTTCAAGGGAGAAGGGTACTGGTATCAGCAGCTCACTATAAAAACCAAAATACGGTGGACTGCTGTGTGGATAGATGGACAGAGATGCGATAAAATACATACGCTAAAAATATTAATTATAGTATCTTAGCGGTGGCTATTTGGGTGTTCACAACTGTTTTATATTTGTATATTTGAAAAAGAACATAAAATGTTAAAAAAAAAACACATATTTAAAGTTCAATGCAATGCTTATCTGTATCCTATGAAAATGAAATCATGTCCCGTTATTGGAACATGCTCCAGTCTTTGGAGAACCCTAGTGGTTTGCAATCAATGAGCCCTTCATGGGAACATGGCCAAATTTTGAACAAGATGCAAAATTTACTTCTACTACAGCCAAGTATATGGTGTTAAGAGTATCCTCCAGAGAGGCAGGTGAGCTGAACAGGAAACATAAGATGTAAAAGGAAGACTGTATCATCAACTTCTTTTTCCTCTTCTTCCCAGAACAATGCCTCTTCTACAATAAGTGGGGAACTTTGCCTTTATGAACCTTTAAGGCAGCCTGGTCAAGTTCCTGCACATTTATGTTCAAACAGTGAGTCACAGATGCCCTATGGACACAAGAGGACACTACACATTGCAGCAACAATTAAGTTTTTATTGCTGTTGTCAGTTTCACTGATGTTTAGTGTGGGCCTTGAACAGAAAAAGGTTGAGAATGACTATTTCAGAGAGTGCTCTTTTAAGCTACTCTGTGTTAGAGTGCCCAAATGTCTCACGACAGGCCTGCTTTAATGCTGAGACATTCCATTTCATCCAACGTTATCCCTGCCTTGTGGGACAACCTGTCCCTTCACAGCGTAGTTCTAGCTTCACCTTCCATCAAATCCCTGGCCTCCATCCAGCCTCATGGGACGAACGGCTGGCCCTTCCCACCACCATGCCTCTGTTTTATTTAGGAACCACTGTGTTTGTCTGGAACTTTACTTCATTCATCACATGTCATGGATTCTTAAGCCTCAGCCAGGTGCTAATGATTCTCAACTTCTCTTCCCTTGTGCGTTTCCCCATGACCACAAATGAGGGACTTACTTCAGTCTCCACTGTGTTGTGAGTGTTTTGGGAAGCAAGAGTCCAGTCTTCACCCTCACACAACCTACCCTCTGAGGACTGGAAGGACTTCTTGTCTGATGGGTGTTCTCTCTCACTCTCTCTCTCTCTCTCTCTCTCTCTCTCTCTCTCTCTGCTGTTTTCCCTCTCACCCTGGTCTTGTCCTGGCCCCCACCCTCTCTTCCTCTTCTAGCCACCTCTGAACAATACATGTTTGTCTAATGACCTCTGTTTCTTAAGCTCGCCTAGGACATGTAAGCACACCTTGGGCAGGGGCCAAGGCCCCGTCTTCCAGGGGCCAGCTCCATGCTCCGCTTCCCTGGATCTGACTCTGCTATGGTGGGAGGTGGATCAGTGTCCTCCTTGCTTCTCAGCCACATCTGTGATCTGGATGTGGGAGTTGGGAGAAGGGACGTTTAGTGACAGGCAAACCGGTTTCTTCTTGGGGAAAAGCAAAAGAGTATCATGTTTACCGCTGATTGGAACCGTATCACATGCCAACTAGATGTGTCCTTGAGCAAAATATCCCCGCTCTCTGTGCCTCAGTTTCTTCATCTTTAAACTGGGGGTATAAGAGTAACAACTGCTTGTTTTTAGGTTATCATGATGATTAAGAAGCTTTGTGTTTGCAAAGTCCTTTGCATAGCATCTGGCACAAAATAATGATTAAGTAAGTGTCTGCCAAACAAATATGAAATCACTATTTCCAAGGTAGCCTTGTGGGAAATAAAGGGAATTCTGTTCTTTAATCCCCACTGGGTTTGTGTACTTTTCTGACTCAGCTGAGAATCCTTAGGGGAAGAGGGAGCATGATGAATTAGCTCCCTCCAGGCTCAGCACTTGGCTGCCGAGCTCCTGCTCCAGTCCGTGGGCCTTCTCTCCTGCTGTGAGGTGCCATCTAGGCCTGGTGCTGCGCCCAACACAGGGGCACCCAGAGAACATTTGCTGAACGGAACACAAAACTCAGGGGGTGTAAATGTTCAGTCTGGTCTGTATCAGAACACCATGCGTACTGAATCACGGTGCGATTGGAAAATTAAAAAAAGGAGGAAGAAAAAAAATTTACAAAATTTGGGACCTTGATGAAATGTTGGTACAAAACTCAGAGATGCACACTGGTGTGACTTCAGAGGCAGGCAACTCTATAATCAGCAACTAAATTATGTGAAGCTGTTTCTTTATTCCTGTAATTTGATTGCACATAAATCAATTTTGATTAGATTCAAAAATTACTGAACATGCACCTCAGTGAGCTGTCAAGTTTTATCTGATAACATAAACTTTACATGGGATCAGTGCTAATTTCTACCTAGAGCCAATGTAAGAATCCCCAACAACAATGGCAGACATCATTAAATGCTGCAAATGTAGAAACGTAATTAAATTAGCTGATAATCATCATTCTCCTTCTATAGAGGCTCTAATTTAATGCACTTGCAAATGTAATGAGGCTCACTGGATTGAAAAATATGGTGGAAATAACAGAAACAAGATTACATTAATTGGAAGAGATACTGATAAGGCAGGTTGCTCTGCCTTTTTTTTTTTTTTTTTTTTGGAAAACCACCCAGTTTGAAAACTGCGATGAGACTGGATCCCACCATAGTTGGAGAGAGCTTAGGGAACATTAGGGTAAGAGGGGATAAAAGAAGAGGGAGGAGAGAATGATTTCTGAAAGTTCTAACAAGTGAGTTAATTCCATCAGAAATACCTGAAAAAGGAAAGGAGTCTCAATTTTGTATCCCATTTTATATTTTTAAGTATATTTTATTGATTATGCTATGAGGGTTGTCTCATTTTTTTCTCCTCTTAATTCCCCTCCACCATGCACCCTCTGTCCCACCAGTATCCCCTCCCTTAGTTCATATCCATGGGTCGTACATGTAAGCTCTTTGGCTTCTCCATTTCCTAAACTATTCTTAACCTCCCCCTGTCTATGTTGTACCTACCATTTATGTTGCTTCTCCCTGTACATTTTCCCCCGTTCTCCCCTCTGCATCCCATTTTATAAGCATCAATTTGGCTACAGGAATATTTGTATTGGGCATGTCTTCTTAGACATCACCATCCACACATTCATTCATTCATTCATTCATTCATTCAAATTGTTGTTATTGTTCTTGGTAAGCATCTCCTATGCCTCAAACTCTGGAATTACAAGGGTAAAGAAAAAAGCTGTGTTTTGGGTCTTCCTAACTTAAATTGACTTGGATCCCTGTACTTCTCACTTTAGCACTTAGCCCACTTGCGATTAAATAATTGATTGTGGAATTGTTTTGGGAATGTGCCCGTCTCTCACTACCCACCAGATTGTGATTTCTTAGAAGACAAAAGCTGGTCTCTAGGGCCTTTCATGATGGTTTTCACATCATATGTGCTCATTAGGTGTTCAGTGAATAAATAAAGAAATGAATTTTAAATTAACCCACATGGGCTTAACATTACAATGGCAAGAAGGGAATCCAGCTTTCTTCTTCTCCTGTCATGGTTGTACAATGGCCTCTAGGATTTTCCAGTGACCTCAAGGAATGCCATAAAACTTACCAAACAGAACCATTTCCCCTCACTTTCGTTCAAAACACAGCTGCCCTGTGGCTGCTTTTGGAATAAGAGATCATCTTGTGAAAATAATTCAGAGTAAAGTTGTTCTAACTCCCAAGGGACAGCACATCGCTGTGACCGGAGCACGGGCAGAGGAAGGTGAGATGCCTGGCTCTGTGGAATGTGTTGCAAGAGCTCCAGAGGGTCCGTGGCTGACTCACTCTCATCACTCATTTCTGAGCCTCCTGACAGATAAAATAAAGGATACAGGCTTGGAAAATAAAAGCAAAATAAAACCAAAACCCAAAAACAAAACCTGATCTGACCAAAACCAGAAAAAGAGCCGAGAATTTCAAAGAGGCGAGGGGCAGGCTTTCCTCTTTCCTTTGAGTCAGGAGACAGGCTACGCGCACCCAGCTTTTTAAAGGAAAAAAATGAGACATTTCACTGACCCAATGTTTCTTGCCTGGACTGGTTCCATAGAAAAGAGTGTAACCATGTCAGTCACGCATACTGCTTATCTCTTTCTTCGCATGCAAGTTGTATTCCTTTGCATACTTTTTTTTTTTCATTTTTTCCTTATATCTTTCTTTTCTGTGTTACGTGATTCTGAGACAGACCACGGAATACAATTTCCAGGTAGCAAAACGCAATATGGTCTCACTATCAGTGGCTGCACACAGCTGACAACAGACACCTTCCTTGTCATTTGGTATGTTCTCTGCTCCCTGCCCCCTCACAAACGCCTGGCACACACCGGCTTTCAAAATTCAGGTTAGCTCTTCTTCCTTCACAAAACACCCCTCTCCCTCCATTCTCCTGCCCCTGAGATCTCATATTTATTCACTTAATTTTTTTGCAAGCCTCTTTTGATCTCTTCCTCCTAGAATGTAAGGTGCTTCTTTGCTAGTTCAATATGTTCCCAGTCCCCATAATACTTCCTGGAAAACAGTAGGTGCTTGATAAATACATGTAAATGGCAGACTGACAAAAACCATTATATAATACCACATTGTATAAGAACAGTTTTGCTAAAGATCTGGCACGTCTCCTTAAATAGCCTTTTCTTTAACTGTGTAAAGATGTGAAAGGGTCTAAAGAGAGCTCCATAACAGAATTAAAGGCATTAACCAGCACCTTCCAGGCAGCCACCGCGTTGTCCACCTCGGCAGGAGAGCAGTGCGGACAGAAGCAACAAAAACTGAATTCCACATTTGCTCTGTGCCTGGAAATGTGCCACTAGCTTTAAACAGATCAATGTCACTGAGTACCGTAATTCTTATATAAAAGCAAAACTCCAAGCACTATTTAGGGAAACTCAGGTGGAGAGAGAGAGACAAATGTCTGTTCTCTCACTTATGCATTCAATTTTTTAATTAATTTATATGTACACATTCATTTAATTTTGTATCTTTTCATTCAATAAACTCCTTAAAGAGTGTCTACAACATGTCGATAACTCAGGCAAAGATTCAACTGTTCCCTAAGTGTTCCTTTTCCCCGTAGATCACCACTGAAATCAATCTATCATTCCTGGACCTTTTTATGGTCTGAAAATGACATAAGCACATTTGGTTAACGTGAATATACAAGTACATAACACCTTTATGTGCCTTTCTTCCAAGTTCACTTTCTCTTTGTTCTTTCTTTAATCAATTCATTCACATGGAGTGCACATCATCTTTGTTAAGTAGTCCTCAAGATGTTATGTTTGATCTGTGTGCTCTTCAAACTGGCGATATCTTTATCTGGGGCCAACACGTGTCCTAGGATGGGCCAGGGAAAGCTCTGGGTCATTCTAGCTGCAGCGACTAGCGTACAAGTGCACCTAGCCCTTAAGCCAGGCAGTCAGAGCTAATGAGCACCAGCCTAGAACTTCTGAGGTTTGCTCCGTTTGTACTGGGGTTGTGCGTTGGCTTCTAGAGGGGGTTGAATCGGTATAATTCAACCAAAAGATGTATCTAAGTCCTAACCGCTGATATATGTGAATCTGACCTTATTTGGAAAAGGGGTCTTTGCATATGTGATTAAGCTAAGGGTCTTGAGATAAGAGCATCCTGGATTTAAAGTGGGCCCTACATCCGACGACTCTTATAATAGAAAGGAAAGGGGAGCTCGGGACACAGAGACACACAGAAAAGAAGGGAAGAAGGGCAGAGGTTGGAGTGATGCAGCCACAAGCCAAGGGGAGCCCAGGCGACCGGCAGGCACCCTAAGTTAGGAGAGGGGCGGGGATCGGGCACCCCTTCCAAGCCTCCAGGAGGGACCAACCCTGCAGACACCTTGATTTCAGGCTTCTGACTTCTAGAATGGTGAGAAGATACATTTCTTTTGTCTGAAGCCACCGGTTTGAGGTTATTTGTTACAGCAGCCCCGGGAAACTAATACAGCAGGAGTTAAGTCTGGGGTTTGCAGGGACCAGGTATAAACAACCTTGAGAAGAGAACCAACGAAGTTAAAAGCAGTTGTGAGAAATGGAGAAACTGAACTTTGTAATGGCCCCCAAGGTATTTAAGACACATCCCTGGGGGCGGCCTAGCTTTCCGGTGCTCTGTCCCAGCACCAGGTCTATGTCCCATAGACTGGATGGGCTCACCAATGCAAAAGAGAAAGTAACCAAATCTTCAAAGGGGATGTTCTTTTCTTATTTACTTATTTTTTTTTGTAATCATTAGGGTTTTGTTTTTTTAAGAGTCGATTCTCTTTTTGTGATTATTATGTATTGGTTTTGGCGTGCTGAAATGCCAGTCCTACACTGAAACTCTGGTTTCATGAACATAAATAAATCCTTTGAGTCTTACATGGTCTTGCTTCTGCCAAGTTTAGCTGGAGTTCAGTCTACTGCAGCCTGAAGAGTCCTAACTAAGCAGAAAGCCATGCATTTAATGAGAAAAGAGGTCACTGGAGAACTGGTTGAACTCTCACTGATACGGTTTCACAAATTGATCCGCAGAAGAGGGTGCATCATCAAGCCAACCCCCTTTTATGAGAGGCTTGGCATGGACAGTGTTGAGTCAACTGGACTGAATGTTTTCTCTTGTGTCAAGATGTGCTAGCCAGAGTGATGAGGGCACCAATTCATCATCACAGAACCTGAAATTATTAGAGTCGTGTTGCAACACCAGTGTTAGACAGGGTGCCTCTCTGCTTAAGGGACAGAAGTGCGAGACATCAGGAGTTGTTTTTCCTTCCCGGCCAGAATGTCATCGGTCTGTAGCTAAGTACTGTGTGTGTTAATTGTCTCCAAGTCATTTTAATTGGTTTGCAACCCTGACCCTTTGGGAGTCTTTATTGCCACCGTCCACTGTTCTCCCTGATTTCTGGGAAATGATTAAGCAACTCACGCACCGTCTTTGCAGCCTGGAACTCTGCACCATAAATAAGCCCCCTGCATCCTCTGCGTTGCGTTCTCACGCTATAACTCTGCTTTCGTGGATGGCTCTGCTCATTCCTCATCTAATGGAAGGACAACAGCAGGAGTAAACACAGTGTTCCAGGCGGTGAATTCTTCAACAAGAGAAGCAAGATGCAGCCGCGCCCAGCACACAAATCGGCTCCAAGGACACAGTGTCAGTGAATTGTGCTGAATGTTTACCTTGAGCAGCCAGCTTGATAATAGGTTGGTGAGGGCTTTATTTTTTTCCCTTTCTGATGCCAACACGCCATATGCAAGTGTGGGGGTGAGGACAAGGATTCTGGAGCCAAGTGCATATGAATTTGAACCCCAGCTCTGCCATGCACTAGTGGGTACGATCTTGGGCAAGTTATAAAACATTTCTGCAGCCTGATACCCTCCTCCAAGAAATGAGTTATCACCGTACTGCTTTGCTCCAGGGGGTTGTGTGAGGATTGAAAAAAACAACCCACATTACATGCTTAGCGGTATTATAATAAACACTAGGTAGTTGTGCTTGTGTGTCATGATTATTATGAATGTGGGACTTTGGACACACTACTCTAACCTTCTTATGGTCTAGTGTCCTCCTCCATGTAACCATAGTCTAACTTATATACTTATTGAGCATTTGAATGGACTTATACATGCTACATACTTGAAACAGTGTTCTAAGTAAATTTTCAGTAATAGGTATCAATTATAATCAATTATTTTATTGCTACCACTTTATTTTTCTACGGGATACACATAATCACATTCAGAAATCATTAGGTATTAGTGACGGGCAGGTCACTGTGTGGGGTGTCTGGAGATAAGATGGAGAGCCAGACCCAAACTGCCCTCTCCTGATGTCCATGTAAACACATATGCTATAACACTGGAAGCGCAAATATTCAAGATACAGTGGAAGAAAAGGTGTGAGTGGAAATCCTACCTAGGGCGGTGAAAACATCACGAAGACGGCTGCGCTTGAACTAATTCTTGCATGACAGTGAGAAGGTTTTGGCCAGGTGGTAGGAAAAAGCAGGCGAGCCTCCCCTGCCTGTGGGAGGCACAACAGGCACCAAAGCACGGGGGGCGGGGCAAATACTGAATGGTTCTGGAAAGCTGCACAGAAGGATGCCTGGAAAACCATCTTAAGGTTTGAAAAGCTTCACCCCATCTGTTACAGCTGTCCCAGGCACTCTCCCAAGCTCCATGTTACTTTCTATACTTATCCAAATTCAGGTCGCCCCCTCAGGGAGTTATTCCCTGACCTTCCAGAATAAGAGAGGGCTCCACCCCTCACTGTGCACTAGCTTGCCTTGTGTCCTCCAGCTGAGATTATATAAAATACCCATGTTGTGTCTATTTCCTCGTTGTTGGTTTTCTCCCCATCAGACTATGGGCTCCCCAAGAGTCAAAACCTTGTTTGTGATGTACACTGTCTTATCCTGTGCACCTGGAATGCATGCAAAACATTGAAGAAATGCTATGAGTGAACGAGTGCAACATGTCGTGCCTCCTACTTGGATGTTCATGCATTCGGACAGGCCTACGCTATGCAGGTGAAGGTGAATTTTTGAGGCTTTCCAGATCTCTAGGGAGGACGGTCAGGATCCATTTCCTCACATTCTGGACATTCACGGTTTCGTGAGATCAATTCCGAATTTGAATTTTCCCAATGGAAGTTGACACAGAGCCCCACGGAGACAGGAGGTAAAGAGGGGCCTGCCTTTGTAGAAGGGTTGTAAGGACCCATCATCCCACCGGTTACATCTCCCAGCCCCGCTGTGGTGGCCCAAAGCTTCCCTAGATTCTTAAGCATCCTGTTTGAAGAGCAGCGATGTAGACCAGCCAACAACAAGCCTTTCCCGTGAAGGAGATGTAAATGTCTTCAAAGTCAGGCCCTACAGTCTCCGCGGCAGAACTCAGTTCTGCCTTTGAGGAATGAAAGCAGTGACAGACTACATGTAAAACGTGTGAGTGTGCCTATGTTCTAATAAAACTTTATTTCTATAAATGGACACAAGCCAGCTGCAGACCATGGGTGGTAGTTTGGCCTTCCCTGGTGTTAGACCATCCCAGAATTAATTGGAATAATGACCTTAGCTGCAATGGTTTCTTACTTTTCTTCAAAAAGTCCTGCCTCTTGAAGTAAAATAAGAAAACTTATTACGGTCACGTTTAGCACTAATCTCTGAAGTAACAGGAAGCCCCAACAGTGTGCCAATTGTGGTTTGTACCTGTGGTTATTATGTGAAAGGTAACTTGAGATACATTAATTTGAAGCAAATATTAGAGAAAAACATGGAGCAAATATTAGGTGAAACAGATTTTTTAAAAAAACAACAATAGTAGATTCTATTCACTCTTCTCCCAAATTCCCATTTTCCTTTTCTTTCTAAGTCCACAGCTAGACTACATTTCCCAGCATCCCTTTGGGAGAGGTTTTCCATGTGACTAGTTCTCAATAATGAAATCTGAGCATCAAGATGTAATTCGATTACAGGCTGAGGCTTTTAAATACACAGATGTGCTTCCAGGCTCTCTGAGTGTTCCCAGTGATTTTTAAGCCCCCTTCCACTTGCCAGATAAAGATTACAGAGGACGACGACAATGGCGATGATGATGATGATAAGGATGATGATGATGGGACTCTAAGGGAGGTGGATCCCCCAGGTGGGTAGAACCTGGGCCCCGAGACAAAGCAGGGAAGGGAGTCACTTGCCCATCAAGCATACCCAACTTGGACTATTAGAAGACTAAAAAAAATAATAATAATAACTACTTCTATGGCATTTCAGTCATTATCATTTGTGGGATAGTCAACTATCTGCTATCTACAGATGATAGCAGATAGTTGACTAATTAAACTAGTTAATCAATTAACTTTGTAAAATAATGTGGAATATGGGCACAGGTATACTTTTCTTGTTGATTCATCAGGGGCCCAAAGAGTAGAATAAAACACAGGGAAAATGATGAAGAATTTGCTTCTGCCCCAAACCTGACAATTCCCAGAGAAGGCTTTGTAGTTTGAGAATAAGGTTCTATCTCCACATTGATGGCAGCCTGACTTTCCTGAAAGTGACACCGGGCAGTGTCCTTGTCTCTGTATGTAGATTCAAGTTCCAATTCGGCAAGTCAAGCTATAATATTAAGGGCCTGGTACAACCGGCTCCCGAGTGGGTCCTGGAACTAAGGGAGATTATGGAGGGTGGGGTGTCTCACATCACGTGAGAATAAGCGAGCAAGGAAAGAAAATTCCTCGCGTCAGGCAGCCAGCGCCTGCGAGCAGGGAAACGTGGCTGAGCCTAAGCCGTCGGCTGTCGGTGGCAGTGTCGGTTTCTCCTGTGCATGCCAATAGACAGGAGCTATAAATAGAGGCTTTCAAAGGAGGGAATAGGTGGGTGTTTGCATTCATACTCTCCTGGATCAGGAAAAGGTGATAGAAATTATATGGTCATTTCATGTAAAAAAAAAAAAACGTTCGTTATTTTGAGGGGATGATGACTTTTCCTGTGACCATGCTTATTGGGAAGGAGGACCTCGCACATGGATGTCTCTGAACTATTAGCATCGGTGAATGAAATTCTAGTTTAAATCCACCGAGGAGCTCTCTGTATAAAAAAGTAGTTATTCTTTAATCGGGTAGAAAGTGCCATTTTTAGAAAGAAAATTAGCCACTAACAAAATATCAACTTTGTACACGTAAACTGCATTTCATAGAATTGATTTGCATTAAGCAAAAGTACAACTGTATTCAGCGTACCATCCCCGCGGTCCTTAGTCTGCAGCAGGGGGCTTACACATCTTGTTGTACATTGCTATTGTAATTTCTTTTAATACTCATGACTAGGTTCCAGCCCAAAACAGTTAGAATGAGTGTTGAAATCCAGACATCTGTATCTTTTAAGTGTTTGTTAACAGTGGAAAGGTATATTGAAGACTTAACCCCTAGTACTTCAGAATGTGAACTTAGTTGGAAATAGAGTCACTGCAGATATAATTGTTAAGATGAGGTCACATTAGAGTAGGATGGGTCCCTGCTCCAATGTGACTGGTGTCCTTATAAGAAAATGACCAGGTGGAGACAGAGACTTGTGAAAACAGAGGCAGAGGTTGGAGGGATACATCTAAAAGTCAAGAAACATCAGGGACTGTAGGAAACTCCCAGGAGCTAGGGGACAGAACAGGTCCCCCATCAGAGCCTCTGTGAAGGAACCAACACTGCGGATGCCTTGATTTTGGACTTCTGGCCTCCAGACTGTATGAGGACACATTTCCTCTGTTTTAAGATCAGTTCATGACATTTTATTTCGGCAGCCCTAGGAAACTAACCCGGTAACCCACAGGTAATTGGTTTATTCAGTCCTGGCTAAAACAGGCCAGATCTAAACAACTATAACATACCTTCTTTTATTCTCTATAACAACCATGTGCTGCCTGGATAGATACCAACATTCTTCAAGAAAATTTCTCCATAATGTTACTTCTTGACACTCCTCAGGATTTTTAAAAGATGGTTAGAAGGCAAAATACTTATAAAAAAGGCACTCTTTTTTAAGTATATTTTATTGATTATAATATTACAGTTGTCCCAACACTTTCCCCCTTTACCCCCTCTGCCTGGTATCCGCTTCCCTTCAGTAATCCCCCCCATTAGTTCATGTACTTAGGTAGGGCATATAAGTTCTTTGGCTTCTCCACTTCCTATACTACTCTTAACCACCCCGTGTCAATTTTGTGCCTACCATTTATGCTTCTTAATCCCTGTACCTTTTCCCCCATTCTCCCCTCCCCTTCTCTCCACTGATAACTCTCCATGTGATCTCTGTTTCTGTGACTCTGTTCTTGTTCTAGTTGTTTGCTTAGTTTGTTTTTGTTTTTTAGATTCAGTTGTTGATAGTTGTGAGTTTGTTGTCATTTTAATGTTCATAGTTTTTCTCCTCTTCTTTTTCTTAAATAAGTCCCTTTAACATTTCACACAGTAAGGGTTTGGTGATGATGAACTCCTTTAACTTTGCCTTGTCTGAGAAGCACTTTATCTGCCCTTCCATTCAAAATGATAGTTTTATTAGATAGAGTAATCTTGGTTGTAGGTCCTTGCTTTTCATGATTTTGAATACTTTTTGTCAGTCCCTTTATGTCTGCAAAGTTTCTTTTGGGAAATCAGCTGACAGTCTTATGGGAACTCCTTTGTAGGTAACTCTGTGCTTTTATCTTGCTGCTTTTAAGATTCTCTATCTTTAACCTTTGGCATTTTAATGATGATGGGTCTCGTGGTCCTCTTTGAGTCCAACTTGTTTGGGACTCTTCGTGCCTCCTGGATTTGTACGTCTATTTCCTTTGCCAAATTAGGAAAGTTTTCTTTCATTATTTTTTCAAATAAGTTTTCAATTTCTTCTGGGGTTCTCCATCCAAATCACAGGGGTTCTCCTTCTGGAACCCCTATGATTTGGATGTTGGCACTTTTGAAGATGTCCCAGGGTCTTCTTATTCTCTCCTCTTTTGTCTGAATTTTTGTTTCTTCATTCTGTTCTGGTTGATCGTTTATTTCTTATTTTCCAAATCATTGACTTTAACCCTAGCTTCCTTCTCTTCACTGTTGGTTCCCTGGGGATTTTTCTTTACTTCACTTAGTGTAGCCTTCATTTCTTCCCCTATGCTTTTGCTGTATTCAATGAGATCTCTGAGCATTTTGATCACCAGGGGTTTGAACTCTGTGTCTGATAGGTTGGCTATCTCTGCATCACTAGTTCTTTTTGTGGGGTTCTGTTCTGTTCCTTCACTTGGGCCATATTTCTTTGACTCCTCAATCTGGTAGCCTCCCTGTGTTTATTTCTGTGTATAAGGTAGAGCTGCTTTGACTCCCTGTCTTAGCGCACCTGTTAAGTTGTATGGAGTGGAGCCTTAAGTATTCACTGAAGTGGGGCACCACGCTTCACCACTTGGTCGATCCGTGTGGGGGTAGGGCTAAGAAAGGGGACAATGCCATTGAGGTTTGCTTGGCAGTTGCCCCATTTCTAGTCAGTTCACCCCATTCCTGTATGTGACTGGTGCTCTTCTAGCTGTTGCACCAGTGATGTTTTCCAGAGTGGGTACATTTGCGTTCATTCTAGGACCCCCTAGGCCCTTTAAACAGCCTCTCCTGAGACCAGCAGTTTTTTCTCCTGCTCCAACCCCCACTGGTTTTTACAGCCAGAAGTTATAAGGCTTTATTTTCCCGGTGCTGAAACCCTGGGCTGCGCAGTCTGGCCTGGGACTAGGATGACTCACTCCCAAGGTATCTTCCCTATTTTATCTACTATACATGAATGTGGGACCACCTGTTCTGCCAGCTACCTCACTGCCACTGCCTCTCCACCATCGCCTTGCCACCGCCATGCTGTGTTCTTTCCACCTGGCTCCCTGTCTCCTCCCCTCCTACCTGCCTGGATATGTATGGCTTTTTAAAAAATCCTTGGTTGTCTGACATCCATGTGGTTTGATTTTCTGGCAGTTCTGTGTGTCTTTTGTTTTGAGGTTAGCTGTGATCCTTCTCATGGTTGTCCAAGGAGGCAAAGCATGTCTACCTACACCTCCATCTTGACCAGAAGTCAAGGTATTCTTTATATCTTCAGGTTATCATTATCCAGCTAAAATATTCTTATTTGTAGCAGGTGATTTCAAATGCATTAGAAATTATAATTATTTCATTATTTATATGAAACATTTTCTGCATGATACTGTTCTATAAAGAATATTATGTTACATATGACATCCAATATTTTTGGTGAATCTCCAAAATATTACATATTCATTATAAAATCCTCAAACAGTAAAGAAATTTACAATGTAAAGAGTGAAAGTCACTGCTAATCCCACTTCCCAAAGAAGAACTCTGGTTAGTAACTGGGATACATTCTTCCATTTTTTTGGAGTATCTGTACCTACTTATCTTCACATGGCGGAATTAGATTTCCACCTCATTACATTTAATAATCACTTAGTATTCCATAGTATTGGATAAACATGGGATTATGTTGCATAGTTGGCACTGCCTAAAAGCAAATGTCCTTAAATGGCAATGATATTATTGTTTACTTAACTGTTTAAGTTTTGGGGGCGGAAACTTTGTGGGATCCCACAGTTTAACTTACTAGCCGCCTCGCCGCACAAAGAAGCTATGCAGCTCTTTGGCTGGATGCGTCATTCCATGGAATTTTTACCTGTTATGAATTGGCCCCCACAGTGGTCATTCACACAAAATTGCTCCCCATCTTTCCCAAGTTTATCCTTGTAGCAAATTATCTTACAAACTGAAAATCTTTTAGCAAAGATGACAACAGAGCATATGACACAGAGGAGCAAAACTCGGTGGGGGATCACCGGGAAGTTGATGTGGAAGGCAGCCTTGTGGGGGACCCACGCAGCACGCCTAATGCCTAGAGATCAAGGCACATGCGCCGCGAGTGTAAAGTATTAATCAGGCCTGACAGTTCCTGTGTCATGGTATTTATCATGCGGGTTCCAAAACACACAGATGCTGAGACCAGCACCTGCCTCCTCTCTCTTTGCTCGTGAACGGCATGGGGGCTTGGTTTGTCAAGCTGAGTCTGGTAACCTGGACCTTTAGTTTTAAGGAAAGACTCCTCTGGAAAAAACAAATATTTTAAACATGCAGGAAATTAATTGCCTAGCCTCATGGAAAATCCAGCTGTCTTGTGAAAGTCATTTCTGTGGTGTGATAATATACAACTGAAGTTTACTTAAGCCAGTATATTTAATTAGAGATTTGTACACACACACACACACACTCACACACACACCCATATATATATGCTATATATATGCAATATTTTTAAATACAGGGGCAGTATTTGTTCTATCAAAAACAAAAACAAAAAAACCAAACATGTACCCAGAGAGTAGTCTATTCTCTGCCATTCAGTTGTTACTCAATACCTGTTGAGTGAAGAAATGCATTATTTTACCTTTTTATGAATGTGATGAAGAAAGGCACAAAAGAGAAGATAAAAAAAGTCATGTGAAAATTTGGGTCCACTGTAGGAGGAATGTCTGATTCTAGGGCTGGGACATGAGAAATAGGACGAGCATGAACCATATTTTAATGCAAAAAGTAAGGAAATTCTCCAGACACAGAGGGATGTGGGCAGGTCAAAAGGACAGAGAAGCCACTGTGGAGGGGCTCCCAGTGGCCAAAGCTGGGACCATTTAAGCAACCAATACTTCAAGATCATAACCCAAAGTATAAACTAACTACATGTGGGCCCACAGTGATATAAATAATTGAATAAAAAATTGGAAGGAAAGTGACAAATATTCCTTATCAAAAATTCTAAATAATATAGGCACACAGATAAAGCTGTTCCCTGGGGAACTGAGTTCTCCTCACCTGGAGTGCGGGCTTATTTACTGATATTCAAAAGAGCAAGTACAGAAAAGGAAGGGAATCCCTTTCTAAATAAACCAAATAAAGGAGAAACCCAGTGTGGATGTCATATACTTTCTAGTCTGATGCGCTAGGAGGGGCATCTCACCCTGTGATGTTCTCCCCTCAAAACTGTAACCAAGTCTAATCCCGAGAGAAAGAGCAGACAAACCTAAATGTGGAAACATTTTATAAAATACCTGATCATTACTTCTCAAAAATGTCAATCTCATGCAAAACAGGGAAGGCAAAAACGGTTACAGCCGAGTGAACTAAGGAGACCGTGTTGCTACATGTAACGTGGTACCCAGGACACCAGTGGGAAAGCCGGTGAAACCTGAGTGACGTCTGGAGTTCAGTTAATAGTATGCTACCGATGTTGGTTTCCTCGTTTCGGTAAATATACTGTAGTGATGCAAAATATCAGCCTCAGGGGAAACCTGGGGAAGGACAGAGAAGAACTCTCTCTATAAATCTAAACTTACTGTTAGTCAAAACTTATTCAAAAATAAAGATTTGTTCAATAAAAACATGCATATATTCTTAACAGTGATCATACCTAGATCTATAATCATTTGTACACGAGATGGAAGTGCTTTTTCAGAGGTCAATTTATCAAGATAATACAAAAAAAAAACCCAAAACAAAACAGAAGCCATTCTGGGCCTTTAAAACAAAAAGGAATTCAACTCAGGGAATTGGGAAGAGTTAAGAAGCCAAAGATGGGATGATGAAGGGACCCCAAAACTGGAGCCTTCAAACGCTGCCACAACCTTTGAAACTGGAGACCAGGGGGAAGAGGTGATCTCTACAGAGCTCGGTGTCCACCTGTGCTGGCAGATACCATGCAGGGGGAGAGGGCACGCTGGAGGGGGGCCCTGAGGAAGGACCTGAAGATGACCCAAGAATCAGAGAGAGGGAAACATAAGCCCTGGTTTCCCTCATACTCAAGTTTTCTACCCATGCTGCCCATTGGCTAAATGTACCCAGAAGCCACAGGCAACGCAGCCCAAGATGCAGAAACCAGACAGAAACCAGAGCGGAGGAAGAGGGAGGTCGGTTCTGAGTATCTGCAGGCAGTTTTCTGGGACAGTGGAGCACAGGGATGAAAAACCAGGTTTGTGGTGGGGCTGTGCATCAAGAAAAGGGCTGTGATGTATTGTACGCGAATCAAGTGTGCAAAGCACTTTGACACAGACCTTTAAGGGGTAGGAGGTGGGCAGTCTCCTTTGATTTCTATCTTTCCATTTTCCCCAGAATCACCATTGTTGTTGATACAAAGGGACCCCCAACGCGGGGACAGGCCATTGCATCCACGGGGTGAAATTTGCTTTGGGTAAATTCACTATGGGATACACAAATCTAACTAAAGTAATAACAAAGTTATTTTAAAGGAAGAAAATGCCCTTTTAAACAAATCATCTTCAAAATCATCATCTCCATCTTTAGGACGTGCTACACTGTGTACTAGCCACTATGCCAAGAACTTTACTCAAAACCCAAAATCATTCTATGAGATAGCAGAATGCTATCCCTTCCAAAAATGTCCATGTCCTAACCCCCCAAACCTGTGAATATGTTGTGTCACGTGGTAAAGGGGAATTTAGGTCGCAGATGGAATTAGGTTGTTAATCAGCTGACCTTGCAACCAGGAGATGGTCCTGGATTGTCAGGGTGGTGTTAATGTACTCACGAGGGTCTCTGAGTTGGGAAGAGGGAGTGATGTTATGTGAGAAAGGCTAGTTGGCCATTGCCAGGTTTTAAGGTGAAATGGTCCATGAGCCGAGGAAGGCAAAGCCTTAGAAGCTGGGAAAGAAAAGAAAATGGATTCTCCCCCGGAGCCTACAGGAAGGAACGCAGCCCTGCCGACAGTGCAATTTCAGCCCCAGGAGACGAATTTCAGACTCCTTTCCTTCAGAACTATAAGATGATGAATTTTTGTTGTTTTAAGCCACTGCATTTTGTGGTTATTTGTTACAGCAGCAAACTTGAACAGGTGAGGACTGGTATGCCCATTTTGCAGATGAGAAAACTAATGTGTACCAAAAACAAACAAACAAACAAACAAAAACACAAAGCAGGAGCAACAGCACTGGAATTTAAACCAAAGTTCTTCTGGTTCCAAAACATTAGCTTTTATTTTTTATTTTTCCCTTCTCTGAGATACTATGTTGCTGTACTTTGAAATGAAACATTTTATTTAATTTACATAGATAGTATTGATTGTAACACAAATCAATGTTACCCTAAAATAAATTGGAGAACCTGTGATTATTCAAAAACAGCAAACTTAAATTAAGCCTGAAGACCTAAGAGTTAAGAAAATGAGGAGCAATTGATGCAATAACATTTCTTAATCATCTGTTGTTTCAGGTCCTTTCTATACGTTGTCTCATTAAATTCCCTTGAAATCCTGTATAGCGAAGGTTATTTTTTCAACTAAGAGGGTGGTAAAAATTAGAGAGGATCCATTACTTGCCAAAGCTTCCATGGCTTAGGAAGCTAGGATTTTAGGTCAAGCATATTCCTCTCTCCAAGCTTGCATTCATTCTGTTTCAGCATGGTGCCAGATCCAGAAGCAAAGATGTTCGGTGGGCGAACATATTTAAAAAGTTAAATGAGGACACAGACATCTTGAGTGTGTTCTCTCCATTCTATGATAGCCCATTAGCAGGTGAAACTATTATTTTTGGTCTGTGCTGTTTCCAGTGAATTTTGGAAATATATACTGCATGGGGAAACCGCACAATTCCGACACAACTCTTTGTGTCTTATTTGTACATACATGTGTATAGATAGGTAGACATAAACAAGAGAGAGAGAGAGAGAGGGAGAAAATCTGCCATAATTGTTTATAATGACTGGAAATAGCTGTCTGGTTATAATAATAGGCATGTTGAATGAATTATTATATACTAATGCTTGATTTTTTTGAAAGGACCTGTGTATCAAAGCTAAGAATTCCCTTTTAACTGTAATAAACACAAAGGAGTTATTTCTGGAAGTTTCAAAGTCTACTCCAGCACCTTTCTGTAGCTCCCCAGGGCCTAATCAGGTGGGCACTTACCTGGTTGCCCATGAATTCTCTAGGAAACTTGTTAAAAATCTAGAGTCCTGATTCCATACTTAGGGGTATGATTCAGTAGGTCTGAAATGCAGTGACCTCAAACTTAAAAGTGTACAGCCAACAGATACATGAAAAATATGAAACTAGACCCCCTCTTACACCGTACACAAAAATAAACTTAAAATGAATTAAAGACTTAAATGTTACATTCAAAACCATAAAGCTCCTAGAATAAAACATAAACAGTAAAATCTCAGAAATTTTTCACAGCAATATTTTTTTTCTGATACATTGCCTTGGACAAGGGAAACAAAAGAAAAATAAACAAATGGAACTACATCAAACTAAAAATTTTTTGCCCAGCAAAGGAAACAATCAACTAAATGAAAAGACAGCCTACTGAATGAGAGAACATATTCATCAGTGACACATCTGATAAGAGCTTAATCTCCAAAATTTATAAAGAACTTATAAAATTTAACACAAACACATACACACACACAAAACAATTCAATTAAAAATAAAAAATGGACAAAGGACCTGAATAGACACGCCTCCCAGGAAGACATACAGTTGGCCAATAGACATATGAAAAGATGCTCAATGTCACTAATCGTCAGAGAAATGCAAACTAAAACCATAATGAGATATCACCTCACACCTGCCAGAATAGTAATCATCAGTAAATCAACAAACAAGTGTTGGTGAGGATGTGGAGAAAGGGGGCCCAGGGAGCCCTCGCGCACCGTTGGCGGGGATGCGGACTGGAGCAGCCACTGTAGGAAGCGGCGCGGAGATACCTCAGAAAATTAAAAATGGATCTGCCTTTTCACCCAACAATCCCACTTATGGGAATATATCCGAAGGAACCCAAAACACTAATTTGAAAGAACATCAGCACCCCTATGTCCGTTGCAGTGTTATTTACAGTTGCCAAGATTAGGAAGCAGCCCAGCTGCTCCTCGGCAGAGGAGTGGATAAAACAGCTACGGGGTGTTTACACAATGGAGTACTACCTGGCCTTACAAAAAGAAGGAAGTCCTACCTTTTGCAACAGCATGGATGGACCAAGAGAGTATTATGCTGAGTGAAATAAGCCAGTCAGAGAAAGACAAATACAATATAATTTTACAATCTAATGAACAAAAAAAATAACAAAGAAAATAGAAACAGACTCAGAGATACAGAGAACAGACTGATAGTTGTCAGAGGAGAAGGGGGTTGGGAGATGGGTGAGAAAGGTGAAGGGATTAAGCAAAGCAAAAGGAAATTCATAGACACAGGCAAGAGACTGGTGATTACCAGAGGGAAAGAAGGGTGGGAGGAGGTAAAACAGGATAAAGGGAGGAATAAATGGTGATGGACAGAAACCTGACTTGCGGTGTGAACACACAATCCAATGTACAGATGATGTGTTATAGAATTGTACACCTGGAACCTGTATAGTTTTCTTAACCAATGTAACCCCAATAAATACAAGAAAAATTTTTAAAAATTAAAGTTAAAAGTAAAAATAACACTAATTCAAACAGCATATCGTAGACTCATGGAGAAGCAGTTCAGAAGCCAACATCACTGCCTTCGTCTCCACGTATTAGGAATCAGCAAGTGTTCAAATGCTGAACTTGTGTGTCTGCACATCACCTGACTATCCTTGCCGGTGAGTGCCCGGCAGAGCTATCATACTCAATGATAAAGGAGATTCATACAAGAACATTTTTAGAAAGAAGAGGTATCGTTGAAATTTGTTCTGTGAATGCATACCATAAAAATATGTACAACCCATTTTGCATCGTGCTGCCCTTGAGTGTTCAGGATAACCGTTTGCCTGGACGTACGAATTCCGTGAAGAGAGCGCGTTTCTGACACACTGGCGCACAAGGCACATCAGAGCTATACTTTACATAATCCCATCACAGCCTCCCTTGACCTTCCCAGGTCCTGGCCTCCGTCCCCCGCGCCTGTACTCCCGTGTCCCCGGAAAGATCCTGAGTGCTACGAGATTCACAAGCAGGAGCAGGAACAGGGGAGTGACTCCAATGACAAATTCATTGGATGATTGCATTTGGGCAAAACGCTGTCCCTTCCGGTTCCCCTCCTCAGGGCTTATTGAAGATTGTAAATTCAAAGCAGCTAGAACGCTGATATTGCCACGAGTCAAGATCCAGTCCACAGCCTGCGCTTGATAATATCATCCATAAATAAAGCAGGAACCGAAATGTCTGTGCAGCAATGAAAACAATGCCAGAAGGCCGACCGTAAGAGCTCACATTAGTTGCGTTAGGGAGACGAAATTGCGGGCAATATTTTCTCTATTTTTCTAATCGCATGCATTGTTTTTATTATGAAATTATTCATGTATATTTTAAAAGTCATCCACTCATTTTCTGCATTTACATCAGTCTTGAGCACAGATTAATAAGAGAGAAGTAACTATAGAATCCTGGGATCACATATTCTGATCAGATCTTAAAATGATGTGTATGTGTATAATAAAATATTTAAATATGCACAAAAATAAAACATTTTATAATGAACTCCTTATCCCCTCTGCCCATGTTCAACAGCAATCAAGATTTTGTACCTTTGCTTTTAATTTGCCATTTTCTTATTCATTTACTTGTTAAGTAAACTCCAGAGTCCATGTCATTTCAATTTTACTTCCTAATTAGTTTGTACCACTACAAGTTATGGACACTTTGTTATATAACCATGATGCTACCATCACAAGTGACACAATTAGGGATATGATTCACAGAGAGTTTAGAAATAAAAAACATTTTAAAGATCATCCTGTACTTCTATGGTAGCTTCCTGGTCCATACAATTTGTATTTTACTTTATTTTACTTTGTGTAGGGCTTGCTCGGGTTATCACAGTGACTCCGGAAAGCTGGCATGGAAAGGCGAGAAGAGGGTGTGCGCACACAGCACGGAGAGGAAGGAGAAGCAGATGGGGCCGGAACAGGAGCTGAAGAGGGCTCAGAAATACCAACAGGGGCTCCCGGTGTTTCAAGGACGAGCCTGCAAATTCACAAGGACAAAGGCATCTGCACAAAGCATCACGTTTGGCTGGAGAAACCCCAAGCCTGAGAAATGAAAAGGAGATCAACGTGAAGAAGCTACAAGCAAACTTCGGCAAACCTCCCACCTGCTCTGGAGGTGCGATAAATCGCAAAGTTGGAGATCAAAACTTTACGAAAGGGGCACATAGCAAATGAAGTTAAAGAGACATCTGCCTGTGTCTATGAAACGCCCAGGGAAGGACAGGAAACAAGGCACACTGCCAATTACCCAGATGCTAACCCTAAGATTAGGGCCATCTTGATGTCCTGCGATAACAGCCCAGATGTCCTACCCAATGGGAAAGAGGTAGACGGACTAGGATCCTAGCTGCAGGCACTGCCTTGAGCCCTGCCGCTCTCCAGCCTCCTGTGTAATACAACACCTCGGGGGAATCAGTGAGTCTTGGTGTCCTAACTCCATCCCCAGAGGCTCTGATGCATTTGGTCTGGAGTTGGGTTGACTGACGCACTGGCATTTTTAAAAGCTCACCTCGAGGTTCCAGTGTGTGTGTATGTGCGCGTGTGTGTGTTGAGAAACACTGGTCTAACTGTAAAAGCAAAGATCTTAAAATCTATGGTCCACATTCATGGCATAGACATTTTTTGTTTGGAGCAGGAGACTGTGGCATTCATACTGAATTTTTAAAATTGATTCCTTTAAATACTTCAGTCAAAAATTGAGATATTGCACGTAAGCATCCAATTTCCAGTTTCTCTTGAAAAAATCAGAAGCCCTGGCAATGTGGGGGTGGATTCCCATAGGGCCACCCCGCCCTCTGAACTGCTGTGCCCTGTCATTATCTTGGCGCTGAGACCCCTGAGTCTGTGACTCTTACCACGAAGGAATGCTGTCATTCAACCCGTTCATGGCCACTCGTTAGATCATCTCACATTCAAACAACAATCCAACGAAGTCCACAGTAGAAATATTTTCTATTTGCAACTCTTCATTTATTTATTTATGTTTTGCGTGCACCACTAGGATGAAGACTAGAGCATGAGCAGATGCTTACAGAGATTAATGGAATTGTGAGGTTTCTTTGTGGTTTTTTTTTTTTTTTCCCTTATATATGTTAGTGATAAAAAGAAGTCAGAAGGGCACTGGCCTGAGTCAGGATTTCCAGTATCTGGTGCTGGCTTTATTTCTCATTAGTTTCAGGAATTGGGGCAGGGACTCACTGATTTTATTTGCATGTCAAGGGGGTAGGCTTCAGTTGTCTTTTGGCTCTGACATTCCACAATTTTCTAGCTGCTAAGTGTTAGCACTAGAAACCCACAGAAGGGATAAAGCAGTGAGTGGAACAAGGAGAATTGCCCTTCCAGGTCATCTTGGGTGTGGATGTGGTTCGCAGGTGGACATATGAGCTGTCCATGCATCAGTGAGTACCTGCCCACCTTGAACACGAGCCAGTGGAACTGGAATGAGAGGAGGCTCTCCCAGGAGCCCCGGCCTGGCCTGCCAGCATCATTCACATCCCCACCCTGCAGGTGGCCTTTCTGCAAGCACATCATGACATCTTGGGGCCGGCAGTTGGGCACACACTGCTCCTCTCCCCTGCTAGCTGGAGGCTATCCACCAAATCATGAGATTTAGCTGACCTTCCCTTTTTGTTCTTGAGAGGGCACCCCAGGTCTGGACAAATGCACAGTTTGCTGCTGTTGCTGTTAGCATCTGCAGACCAAAATCATAGGCAACAGAAAGAAAATAATAGGCACGTTGGACTGCATCAAAATGTAAAACGTTTGTGCACCAAAGGACACTATCAACAGAGTGAGGACGCAATCCACAGAAGGCGAGATCACATTTGCAAATCAAATATCTGAAAAGGATTTGGTATCCCGAATATATAAAGAACCCCTATAACTCAACAACAACCAGATCTAATTTAAAAATGGGCAAAGGACTTGAATAAACATCTCTCCAAAGAATATATGCAAATGACCAATAAAAAGCCTAGGGAATCAATAGTGGAGGGAAATAAAATTCCAGTCCTTCCCTCAAACCACACTTACTCCATCCATTTTCATTACTTGTTCCCCTCCCCCCCCACCTCCTCACAAGAGAAAGTGGTCTAAATTAATGATCGGACCCTGTTACCAGCAGTCGGGGTCACTGTGATTGAAAAGGCATGATCCTTGGCTCCAGCCTCCTCTCTTTCACATGCCCCATAGTCCCCCAAGGGAGAATTGGAAGGTTGAGCAAAGCCCTATTTGTTGGAGTCAAACCCAGACACATCTCTTTTGTGTTCTTTTGTCTGGGAGGAAAAGTTAAAGTGGAACCACTTCTATAGACCTGATCTCTTCTCATCTCTCTGTAGGTACTTGTGGGTGTGCCTGAGTGGCCTGGTCTTCAGGATCCGATTGGAAACAGCAGGGAAGAATAAAAAGATCTCCTTACAACTTCTACTAGAGCTGACTTCAGCTGTGGAACACTTGGAAAGTTGCTAGTGGGCTGTTCCTGAGATTTCTACCTGGTATCACCCTTTGTGCATAGAATTCCCGAGGATTCCTATAGGAGGAGAGGTAAATTGCAAAGATTGATTCATGATACCAACAAAAGCACAAAAGCTCTTACCTTAATCTCCATGAAATCATCACCAACTGAACAAGAAACTCTCCTGACAGTCTGTCAGAGAGGGTAGCCCTTTAAGAAGCTTAAATGCTAGATCCATTGCTTTCAGGTGATAACCCAAGTTGGAATCATATACTGGCTCCTTTAGCCATTCGGTAAAAATGACTCTTCCATTTCATGATCCAAAATCGATTGGTCCTGAAGTCCACATTTTCTCCTTTTCTAAAAATTGGATATCTGTTCATCTGTTTTCTTTTGTCATCATGTCATTCTCTTGACTTTTTCAAATATTAAGATTTTAAAAATATATATAGCATTGGAAAACTTTCCTCTCACTACTAGGAATGTAGTTTCCTGACTCTAGAAATTTGCCAGTTTGAAAGGCTGAGTTGCTCCACCTTTATCTGCCAAACTATCTTTGGTTTTATTTCTTTTTGAAGCCTGTTATAATTTTGCCAGTTTAACAATCATTAACTTTGACGGTGACTTCCTTTTGTCTAGCAGAATTGTGTAAAATATTTAAGTAAAAAAAAAAAGAAAAAAGGCTTTAAATTTCAGCATTCACTTGCTAAATAAATGTGTCCATATTAGTTTTTTAAAAAAGTACTAAATTGGATATCTTGTTCTTTTCTTTTCTTCAATTTAAAGCACAAAGGCCTTAAAATTGTGCTAAAGGCGTTATTTAAACCCCTAAGCTGCTGCTACTCTATAATTTCTGGTCTGACACCAAAGTTTTAAAACATTTTTTTTCTTTCATTCCTTTCTTTCAATGCCCTTTCTCGGGGAGTAACTACAGCTCTGACTATAATCATATTTAAGAGGCTATATTTTCGCACGTTTTTCTGATTCAGAGCATTACCTGCGGGACTTTGTTTAGTCATATTAGAGGCTTTTTCACAGATCTAATTCCCCAGTTAATATCCCCAGGTATAATTCATAAGGGTAGTATTTAAGTTCATCTTAAGGGATTTCTTTTCTCCCTTTCTTTCTCAGGCTGCCTATGTCCTTGATCCACATAAAAGGATATAATCTTGCTTGTTACTTATATTGTCTGTCTGTGGGGACGAATGTTTCATAACGGGGCTGTTTCTTAAATGGGAAATCTATAAACTTGTAATTCTATCAAACCAAGATATTTAGGTGGATTCAAATTTGTCCCATTTGTTGCTTCGGCTCTGATTTCCTCAGAACTGATGACAGGTTTGTAAGTAATATTAACTGTCCTTTGTAGTAAATTACATCTTGTAATCACCGCAGCAGCGTTCATCTCTGGCCAGAGCAGTTATCAGCCGAAGCAAATAAAGGGTTTGAAGACTCTGCTATCTGTTTCCTTTCAGAATGCCAGAAGTCCTCTATAAACACGAGTGTGCGGAATGAGAGGTCATCTTTTGAAAGCTATAATAAAACATGATTGTAAGAGAACATGTGATGGGCTGCTTAGCAGGGCGGCCTCCTGACAGTGGCTCAGCTGGAGCTGGACGTGGGATTGGGGGGGGCCCTTGGGGGAGCAGGAACAAAAGCACCAGGAATTCTGTCTGCTGAATGTCATGTCCATCGACAGCATAATTAATTTTAAGAAAATTTGCCTTTGAGAAAAGAAAAATAATCAGAGCCTGTGCCCCGCCCACTTGCATGATGAGCCCTATAAGGTAGCTGAGAAAAATGAGACTATAGAGCCCATGAATTGACCCCCAGACCCCTTCCCGGACTTGTTCTGATGCCCCAGCAATGACACGCAGATTCTCTCTGTGTTACTCTGGCTCTTGGGGGAAGATGACGCTGTAACAACATTCCTCACACACTTACTCTGTGCCATAGTTTATGTTCAATACTGTGCTTCCATATCTTATTCAGTGTGATTGACTGACACTTAGTAACGCTTATTAGACAGCTGCTATATGCTAGATACCGGTGTAGTTGTTTGTGAACCTGAACTCACTTGTGAGTTAGTGTTTGCAGCCCTTTAAGCTAAGTGGTCTTGTTTCTGCACTTGAGCAGTACTGTTAAAGCGCCCACTCCAGATTCCCCAGAAAGGAGGTGAGCATCTGGGATTTGAATCTGTGCAGCCTGGTTCCACAGTTCCAGCTCTTGACCACTCTGCCACACTGCCACTGACTACTGCCAAACAGTATTAGCTCCCCTGTTAAGCAGAGTTATGGTCTAAATGTGTGCTCCCCCACCCCAAATTTATATGTTGAAATACTAACCCCCAATGTGATAGTATCGGGGGGGCACTTTGGGAGATAATTAGGTCATCAGGGCGGAACCCTTATGAAAGACACTTGAGAGTTCCTGCACCCCTTCCACCGCGAGAGGACGCAATGAGAAGATGCCATCTATGAACCAGAAAGTAGGCTCTCACTAGTCACCGAATTTGCCAGCATCTTGACCTTGGACTTCCAGCCACCTGAACTGCCGGAAATATCTGTTGTCTTTAAGCTAAAATGGTATTTTTGTTAAAACAGCCTGAGCAGGCTAAGACAAGAGTACACTGTGATTAGCACCATTTACAGAAGAGAAAGATGAGTCTCTGCGTTTAATAAAAGGCAGAAGGCCCCCTGCTGGTTGAGAAGGGAAGTTCCTAACTACTAGGCTCTGCTGCTGCCTAGTCAGTGCCTGAGCCTCTTCCATGTGTGTTGTGTGTGTTGTGTGTGTGTTGTATGTGTGTGTGTGTGTGTGTGTGTGTGAAAGAGAGAGAGAGAGAGAGAAACTTCCTTGTTATCCTGAGATAAGCAGAGGATTCCCAGATAGGTGGTGTATGTCCCCATAGTACTTTAATTTACAAGTGAGAAATAATCTAGGATTGAAAAATATTAGGGGAGGACCTCCAGTAGCTTGAATTCACTGAAACCCACATTCCGTCTCTAGAACAAAATGCTACCGTTATACCTCAGGCCACAATTTCACATGTACACATAACCATTAGAGAATGCTTGGTTGGTTGCAAATTTAAAATGAATTAAAAAAATGCAGAGTTCTTTTATTTAAACTTCTGTAAAGTAGCAAGAAAAGTGCAGTTTATCAATACTCATGCTCTGAGCAATGATTTGGAATGCTTTGATGTGAATGTTGTGTAGGAAGAGTAAAATTATTTAATACAAGGCCATGGATAATGCAAAATGTCCATGACAGGTTATTTGAAATAGAATATATAAATTCTTACAATTCAATAATCAAACTCAATAATAAGAGACAGATACCCCAGTTTTTATAAGTGGATAAAGGATTCAAGTACATATTTATCCAAGGCAAGATACAACAATGGCCAAAAAGCACATAAAAAGATGCTCAGTGCCATTAGTCATTAGGGAAATGCAAATCAAAACCACAATAAGATATTACTTTGCACTCACTAGAATGGCTGCAATAAAAAATACAATAAGTGTTGGCAAGAATTTGTAGAAACTGGAACACTCAGATATTGCTGGCGGAAATGTAAAATGGTGCAGCCACTTTGTTTTGTTTTTGCAATGCAAATTATTTATTAAATTTTTATTTCACTTTTCATGGTACAGGCACTTCTTCAAAATGTTAAATATAGAGGTACTACCATGGGACTTAGAATTCCACTCCTAGGTATATATCCAAGAGAGATGTAAGTATGTTCACAGAAACACTCACACATGGATGTTCTTAGAATCATTTTCATCATAGCCAAAAAGTGAAACCGCCCAAAAGTCCATCGACTGATAAATGAATGAACAAAATGTGATATATTCATGTACTGGAACATTATTTGGCCACAAAGAGGGAATGGAATTCTGTTACATGCTGGAGCATGGAACCTCTAAAACCCTGTTCTAAGTGAAAGAAGCCAGAAGCAAAAGATCACATATTGTACTGTTCTATTTATATGAAACATCCACAATAAGTAGATCAATAAAGACATAAGGTAGAATGGTGGTTGCTTGGAACTGGGGGGTGGGGTGGGACGGAATGGAGTGGAAAGTGACACTAATGAGTACGAGGATTCATTTGGGGGTAATAAAAAATTCCAAATTTAGATCGTGTTGATATTTGCCCAACTCTGGAAATATAATAAAAACCATTGAATTGTGCATTTTCAATGGGTAGATTTTGTAGCACAAGGATAACTGTGTAGTATGTGAACCTAAACAGCCCAAGTGCCATCAGTAGATGAGTGGATAAAAAAGCTCTGGTACATTTATACAATGGAATACTCTGCAGCCATAAAAAAGAAGAAACTCTTACCTTTTGCAACAGCATGGATGGACCTGGAGATTATTATACTAAGTGAGATAAGCCAGGCAGAGAAAGACAAATACCATATGATCTCACCTATATGTGGAACCTAATGAACAAAGTAAACTGAAAGCAATACGTAAACAGAGGCACGGACACACGGGACAGGCTGCCAGCTGCCAGAGAGAAGCAGGAAGGGGGCACTGGGTGAAAGAAGGGGAAGGGATTAGCCAAAGAGAGGGATATGCACAACCCATGGACACGGTCAACGGTGTGGTGATGGCCAGAGGGAAGGGGGTGAGGAGTGGGTGGGGGTGGTCGAAGGGGGAAAAACTGCCGACATCTGTAATAGGATCAACAATAAAAATGAAGTAAAAAAAAACACCTCATACAACCGTCCATGCCTCCCTCCAGAAAAAAAGATTTTTTTAAGCCATTACAGAGATTCGTGTGTATGGATCCCTGGAGTTGTGCAGTGTCCAACCTAAACTCACTTACTTAGTGGTCCTAGCCCTTTGATGTTGGCCTGAACAGTTTAAAAATGAATTAGTACTAATTAAAGATAATCCAAACAAAGGAGGATTTCACATTGAAAATCTAGAAATTTGACTTTCCTTGGGTAATCAGAAGATCTGGCCCATGGACCCTTCATCTTGACATGGCAACCATTTGCTACACCTGAGCGAACTCTTTACCTGGAGCATTCACTGTCCAACTCGCCATAGACCCCACCACTCCCTTTTGCACCCTAACCTAAAATTAAAGTTAAAAATCAGCTGCCATTTATAATCACACATGTATTCTTGTTTTTCTCATAAGATTGTTAAGGACAAATGAAACACCTGATCTGGTCCACTTCCCCGGGTCTGGGTACCCTGTGTAGACTGTCCTTGTGAATCCTGGACTCTGTGTTTTCTCTTTCACTTATCAGGCACTCAAATCTCTTTATTTGCTGGCTGCACCTTCCTGGGCACTTTATCCTCTCACCAGACAAAGGCTTCGCCTCCATCTGTTCTTGATAAGGTCCTGTCACTCCTTATGAATCGCTTCTCCTCTTCAACATAATGACAACACCTTCTGGGGATACGGATCAGCTCAAGTGTCCTCAAACAGTCTTATGTCCCCGGGGTAGTTAATAAATATTCAGTCCAAGCTGCAAATGAAGAGGGGGGAAGCCACAGTCCTGCCCTGTGCAAGGCTGATCCTAACGGCCAAATTAAACAAAGGCAGTGGGATCCCAGTAAACAGCCAGGCAATGGGAGATCAATACCCCAACATTCCCCCTAAATTTCCATCATTCATGAGCCGCCTTCCCAACGTTGCCATATCCGTGGCCCTTATTTAAAACCTGATGTATGCTCACACCACCTGCCTTTTTTTATGTACCAACCAATTACTTTCACTATGTGTTCCAGTGCCACTGAATGGCAAGTCTTTGTCAAATAAAGAAAAATAAAACAAAATCTTACTTCTTCCAAACAATGCATTGTTGTTTTCCAGTAAGCAAAATTTTAAAATATGGAAAGGGAACTCTTCTCTCACTACCATATTAAAAAACAGGAATGCGATCTTAAAGAGACGGTAACTATAAAAATAAAAATGGCCCCAACAAAACACAGTGTGCACCAAGTCTGGCTGGATCCCACGGCCAACCTGATCCCCGAGCCTCCCTTCATTAAGGAAGATAGTAGAATTTCATGAAAGGTAAACTATTGCCAAACTGAAAATCTCTTCTTAAGGTAATCTGTAGGCTTTTAAGAAAAAAGAAAGGCTGATCATTTCTTTGCTCTGGGAGTTTAGATTATTTTCATCCTTTCTTTTAGTGCCTAAGCTCATTGCAATGACCCCCGCTAAACTCACACTGCGTATTGAGAAATATGCCCTCGGGGAGAGGTAAGGTCCAGTGGAGCAAGGAGAGGACGCATGGGAGGACACAGCCCATATTTCCCATCCGCAATCCCATGCTCGCTAACCCACGAGAAGGGAAGCTAGTCATCAACGGCTTGGAGAGTGGGAGACCTGGGAACGCAACATTAACTTCTAGGGTAAATTTGCCTACAGGACAGTAAGCCCACAGACCTATTTCAGCTGCATAGCGTGAGCGCTCTGTAAACACACGCACACACACACGCGCGCGCACACACACAATCTTGCTCAAAGCTTCACGCACAGACAGACATGCAGATTCTACCACTTACTAGCTGAGCCTTGGTTTCCCTGTATGTAAAGCAGGAAGAAAGATACTCGTCGTGGAGGATAAGTGTAATTACTGGTACTGTGTAAGCAATATCCAGATTGCGGCTTGCCACCCCACAGGAACCTACTACTGTTAGCTATTATTTTTCCAATTTTCCTGTATTGAAATACTGAAAAGCAAAGGTAAGGAAAGAACAAAAAGAAGGGAAGTTGGTGCGATGCACTCAAAATACGGGCTTAGTGAATCCTTCTACCTTGTGGTCTGTGGCAAGTGGCTTAACTCTGCATCTCTGTTTTCATGTGCCTGAAACAGTATAAAAGTGTTAAATTTTGTAACTAATAACTATGTAATTAGATAATAGAAGGGCTGGAAAGTGACCCAGCACATAGTAGGTGCCCAGGGAATATGAGTTTTCTATCTGCAGTGGAACTAGTTACAAATATAAAAATGCAGGTTCACAAAGCAAATGCATTTTCTGATCTTATTTTGCAAATTCCTTCCAAAGGATTTCTGGGCATGCAAGATGACTAGCTTTAAGTAGTGGGCTCTATTAGTGCATTTACAATGCATCTACTTTTTTTTTTTTTTTTTACCCTGGCTGGTGTGGCTCAGTGGATTGGATGCAGGCCTGCAAACCAAAGAATCGCGATTGGATTTCCGGTCAGGGCACGTGCCTGGGTTGCAGGCCAGATCCCCAGTCAGGGGGCGTGCGAGACGCAACCACACATTGCTGTTTCTCCTCCTCTCTTTCTCCCTTCCCTTCCCCTCTCTCTAAAAATAAATAAATAACATCTTTAAGAAAATAAAATGCACCTACGTTTTAATGTGGAGTTGTCGACCCTGCCTTCTGGACATTTTCCAAGTTAAATATAATATCATAAGCTAAGGAAAGGAACTGGGCAGTAGAGAGAGCCAGTGTTACCAGAACAGGGGAGTAAGGCCTTCACTGCTGTGTGTCGCCGCAGCAGCTGCCAAGACTAAGATGGAAAGAGATAGGGAGAAGTTTCTATCATCCTTCTGACAAAAGCAACGGGGGCAGCTTAATGCCTGGTCTGCCCTCCCTGCCTCACCGCCAGAAGCTCAGGCAGGGTGAGTCCGGCTGCTGGTTATAGAAGGAGCATAGCATGGTACATCGGACGCACAGTTCCTTCGGTTCTTGTGTATAATATGCAGTGTGCCCACTCTCAGAGAAAGAAATCCAAATGTAATCACGGCACTTACTATTTCATTCTCATTTTCATTCACGATTGGTTGTATCTGTGGTTGTTACGGGTCTGTACTTGCAAAGTTCATATACATGTTGAAGTGGATGCATGCATAGCAGTTACTGACACAGAAAAAAGAAGGGAGCACGTTGCTTCCTGTACTCATGGCCACAGGCAACCTCTCAGCCTTGCAATTCACCTGCTGTGGTGGGGTGAGTGGTCCCCTAATCCCCGAAACCTGTGAATGTGTTATGTAACATAGTAATGGGGCCTCAAATATAATTGTGGTTGCAGAACTTAAAATAAGGAGATTATAATACATTATGTCTAATTTAATCACACAATCCCTTAAGCAAGGGAAACTTTCACCATGGGAAGTAGGTCAGAGGGAGGAGGCAGAGAGATTTGCTTAGAAGGTGGAGGAGGCCACAAGCCAAGAAATGTGGGTGACCTTAGCAACTGAATGTAATCCCTGGACACCGACCAGCAGGGAATCAGGGATCTCAGTCCTGCAATAATGTGAAATTAAATTTTGCCAATAATTTAAATGACCCTGGAAGCAGATATGCTCCCAGAGCCTTCTGTTAAGTTCCCAGACAGCTGATACCTTGATTCCAGCCTGGTGAGATACGAAGCAGAGAATCTACCCAAACCACTGTTCCGGACTTCTGACCTACAAAGCTGTGAAATAACTCATTTGTCTACCTAAGCCAGCGTATCCGTGGTACTTCTACTGCATCTACTGTAGCAATCAAATGAATCAAATTCAATAGTGTCCCCAGTGCTGGCCCCCAGATCCGAAAATGTTTGCAAGCAAGTTTTACCAACCCTCTGTGAAATAAATAACAACAACAACAAAAAGAACTGACTGGCACTTTTCTTGTATAGTGAATAATTTGGCATAAGGGAGTCAACTCTCTATTCTAGGAGGTCTTATGCTAAGGATGATGCAGTTGACGACTGTCTTAATTGAGAAAGACAAAATAATGGTACTTCTATTCTGCCTTTTCATTCCCTTCTGTGTTTTAATTTTGGGGGATTTTATGGATCTGTGAAATCCCAACGTCTGAGAATCACTGCTACACACATTATACACTTTTTTCTTTGAAACCAAAAGTTGCAGAAATGGTACCCAAAGGGATACAAGAAAGAAATCACTTGGGGCATCTGGATATTGAACTTGCTCATGCCCTTCTGTTTAGGAAGACAGGTATATCTTATTGTACAAAGTAGATATATTTCTCAAAACTGTGGCTGTAAAGTGTTTTTGGATTTTATCTGAGAGCATGTATTTGTGTGTGGGGATCTCTGTGTATTTCTGTGTAGATGTAAATCTAGTTATATCTCAAAGAAGGAGATAAGATGCTAGGCCAACAAAATGCCATCCATTCATTCACTCATTCACTCATGAACACTTACTTATTGAGCACCTACTATGTGTCAGGACCTGTACAAAGTTCTGGGAATCAGAGGTCAACCAAAACAAAGTAATTTCATAGAAGTTAAAATCTCACACAGAAGATTAAAATCAATAAATTAATATCACAAATGTATGCCAAACAGAAACTGCCATTAACGACAGAAAAAGGTACGCCTACAGCCATGAGACATCGCAGAGCAGGGTTCCATTTGGTCGGCCTGGGCTATCAGTGGTAACTGCCCTGATAGAAAGATGTCTTAGCAAAAATCTAAAGCGTGATGGGAGCTAACTACACAAATGTTTTAGTACAAAGGTGACTCGATCGCTGGTCTTGGCTTCCTCATTTCTGGAGTGCTAGAGCAGGGTTCTATGAATTCTAAACTCTACTGTTTTCAAAATCCCAACACTTCTAAATCACCGTTTCCAGGAAGAGATAGAAAGAACTGATACAAAGTGTGATAGCAACTAATAGCAACAACTAATGTATTTCCTTGTGCACTTAATCTGTGGCCAGACACGGTGCTAAATGTTTCTCATCAGTTATCTCATTTAAACCTCATAACAACCCATGACATATATTCGTTGGCAGCGATTGATATGGGTCACTAATCGCTGTGAGTTTTCAGCCTCTAGACACACGGTAGGATTAAAATTCCTAACCCTGTGAGGTGTGGCAGTACTCTGACCTAAGTTAGCCTGTGATCTATAAGCAGAATTGATGTGTGCCACTTCTTGGCTGAGCATTAATTTTGGCACTGTACCCTCCAAAAGACTCTTTTTCCTCTGCTAAGATGACTGGTGATAATTTAGGTGGTAGCTTCTCCGTAAGCCTGGGTCCTAGAGTGCACCTGACATGCGGCATAGCCCATGGTGATGATAAAAAGTGCATCTTTGTTATTTGAAGCAACCGAACTAGGAGGTTGATTGTAACTGGAGCGTATCTTCGTTTACCCTGTCTAGCACACAGTTATATTTATCTGCTTGTTACAAATGCCAGAGCCAAGTTCAGAGAGGTTGGGTAACTTCCCCAGGTGAAGAAAACGAGTAAGTGGCAGAACCAGCTCTTGGACTCATGAAGTCTGTCTGCCTCCAGGTTCTGTTACATTCAGCAAAAAGAGCAAAGGCAGGACCCACTGTAGCGCTGGTCATTTCTTAGAGTTTTGTGTCCTTGCCACGAACATGCACCCATCGATATGGCACACACGTCCCAGTATCGTGAAACAAATGTCACTAAATTTAATACACCCATCCCAAGACCCTTTGTGGGTAGAAAGAGCAAGTTGTGGAAATTGGTAACTACGCATACTTCCCCCTTCCAGTTTTCCAGAAAGATTTCTAGTATGCATGTAAATACCCTCTGAATTCAGAGATGAAGAGGCCTCCAGCTAGGCACAACAAAGCCAATTTTGCTTCTTAAGCTGAGCACTGCTTTGCAAAATAATCCTGTAGAACTCTCCACTAAATGAGTTACAAACTAGTTGCATGGGGCTTTCATTGAATTTTTCTCTGAAAGCTGTGAAGGACAATTGTCTCTGAACCAGGTACATCAAATGCAGACCTGCTACTGTGTAAAAGCTTGGAATCCTACACCACCTACTCGCAAAGAAAATTAGCTTTTGATTGAAAGGAAGCACTATTGAACAACCCCAGGGGAGGAAAGAGAAACAATACAAATGAATGACACCTACAGACAAATCTAATGGTTGAGGCCATTTGGCTAAGGACTTTCTTAGTCTGAAAGGAAAAGTACAATTTCTGAGGATCATGAAAGATAATCGAACCAAGCCAAAGGAAAAGTAGTCACTCTTGAAATTCTAAACAAAGAGAGTTTAAATATGCCACATGGACATAAAATAAAAGTTTTCCGTACTCCATTCTGAGTATTGCAGAAAAAAATGGCGACATACACTCAAAGCTTCCATTCTTCTTTTGTTTGTCATTCCACTTGTCTCTTTTCTTTTCTTTTTATTTACTTTATTTCAAGATTTGCAACCAAGACTTAGAGCTACTTCTTAGTCTTACAAACACTGTTACAAAAAGGAGAGCGACTTGTAACCTCAGTCATTACTCATATTTTTATTCATGGTCAAGGTGTAGCCACAGGTAAGAGTTCTATCCTTTTTGCCAAATTCTACTGAAGTGGGTTTTCTTGCCTGGCAGTGATATTCCAACTGGGAGCAGTGGTTCTGCTGAAGGGGTACAGGCAATATTTGGTTTGATTTTTAAAATATAAATAGAATGATAGAATTAGAAATGCACTCTTTCATTACTATCAGTGTCATAACCAATTCAGGGAAGTAACCGATCCAGAGAGGTGAAAGACTGAGAAGAAGAAGATATTTGTGTAGCCTCAAGGTATAGACCCACAGATTACTTTCTAGGCAGTAGACTGGTTTACGCGGGGGAGACCTGCCAGTTATTAAGTGATCAACTTTACCGTCATCAATAATGGGACAAACTGACCTGAAATGCCTCCAGACAGCATGCAGTGGGGGACCGTCAACATCACTGTGTAGTGTTCTTGACAGAGTGATGCAGTTGAATCTAACCATGGGGAAACATTCAAATAAATGCTGATTTTGAAAGATTCTACAAGGAAATTTTCCAGGATTGTTAAAAAATGTCAATACTATAGAAGATTTTAAAAATGGTGGAGGAGCTTTTCGAGATGAAAGGTGGAAAAGAAATAGTATACAGGCAATGCAAATCCCTTAGCTGTATCCTGGTTTAAAATAATAATTGTGTTGTGGTTATGTGAGAAAATAACATGTTTTTAAGAGATACATGGTGAGGTCTTTAGGCATGAGGTGTTTGCGGTGTCTGCAATTTTCAAATAGTGCAATATATGTAAGGGGGAGAGGGTGAAAAGGGTGGTCGATGTCACAAAATATTAACAAGGGGTGAATCTAGTGAAAGGTCCATAGGTCTTGACTATACTTTAAGTTTTTTGACAGGTTTGCATTAAAGAAGTTTGAAAAGAAGAGGCATTCTTTTTTTTAAAAAAATCATTTTTTTTTACACTAAAAACCTGTGCTTTCTAGTTGGCTTCTATTTTTTTCTTGTCTACCATGCCTCTAGCTTTTTCTAGGCTTGAGACTCCTTGAAGAAACCCCTTCCCTTTTTCCCACCATCAGTTCATACGGCTATGGTGGCTCTCATTCAAAATCTTGCTTCTTTGGAGATGTGAGCAACTGATGTCTGGCCAGCATTTATCCTGAGCCACAGAAATAAGGCTCTCTTTTCACCAGGTTTCCGAGCTGGTAGGGTATAAGTTTGCACCCGGTGGTAGCCATCTTGCCATTTCAAGGGAAAGCTTGAGAATACAGCCAAGACAGAGAGACGTGTAATTGTGGAAGGAGGTATTCCTGGCAACGTCATTTGAGCATTTTGATTCAGCCTTGCTCCAAACCTGCCATATATCTAGATGTTTCATTCACACGAGCCAATATTTCTTTGTTCGTAAGCCAGTTCAAGGTGAGTATACATCACCACCGAAAAGGTCTCTGAGTAACAGAAAGAATAAGAGAAAGTCACAGATGTGTGATACACAAAATTATACGTCGGTGATCACTACTATGTTAACTTGTGCTACCAGTTTAACTCCTTTTGTGGGCGTTTGAGGAATCGATGCATCTTCAGCTGTCTCTGCATAATAAAAAATACCCTGAGGATGCAAGGTGGACTATTAAAGGAAATTGTTGGCTCTCACATCTGTGTTTCAGAGTGAACTGGGATTTTCTTGATACTGTAGGTAGAATACCCACACAGCTGTCTACAGCTGCCGTCCATACTACCTGACTTCAAATGTCTACATTTATCCTAACAGAGGCATGGTTTTTGTCAATGGACGTAAAGCAAATGTTACAAATTCCAAATTAAATCTAAGTGTTTACTGTTAAATACAGCTAATGCCTGTTTTAACGTATTGCAGTCTATAATTTTACTTGTTGGAGAAAATGCATCCCGCTGTTTTGTAAGTGAAAATCTATGGTTTAAAACTATCTGTAGACACTTTAATTAAAAGAGAGTTACATACAATCTCTACTGCATAAAGTCTGCAACACTCACACTTTACAGAACTTCCCTAAAATTCTCAATTTTAATGCACAGATGCCTATGAAAATTCTCTGACGATCAGAGAAAAAAACAAATTCTGAGCAGTTTTGCAGTCGTGGTCAGTGAGGGTACATCTGTTTGGGCTCCCTTTGAACTGCAGCAAACAGAGGCATGATTACAGGGGCACATATTGATCACTCTGGGTATTTGCCATTGTTGACTGTGTTATTCTTCGATGGAGAAAGTGTGTGTCTTTGCTCTAGCCGGCACTCCAACACGGCGGTATCAAAGAGGTGGGAGCGCCCCACGCAGACCACCACAGTGAATTAAACAGAGCTCAAAGTCACAAAGGCAAGAGCCTTCCAAAACATGTCAAGATGAAAAATGGTACTTGAAACATTTCTTTTGAGTGTGACATGGGGGATCTATGATTCTATTCAAAAGGGACAGAGAAAACAAATCAACCTTAAAATTTAAATTGAAATAAAGTCAAAGTGAAATGCCAAGCAAGGCAGAGAAGATTCCAAAGTTTTCAAGAGCGTGAAGGAGCTCCTCATACAGTCAACACATGTAATTAAAATGTTGAATGAGTGCACTGCAAAAAATATCTCTCATTTCACACACTTGCATGAGGAAAAAGATTTCCTCTTTTCTAAGAGACAGGACGATGCTAACTATTAGGAAGGTATTTAGGAAAAGTATCCCAGAAGACACGAGGATTCCTGGCACAGCCATAGAACGATTTTTCCTTTTCATAAAAATGACTCAGATTAAAGTTCTGACCACTGTGTATAATTAAGGCATATGGAGAAGCAGAGGTGACACTCACAGCCCTCACCAGGTGTCTCTATGTTTCGGAACCCCACTGGCTCATTCTTCAGGTTGAGCATAAGCACTTGATCCCCTTTATCAGAAGGGACACAGGAGAGTTGTTATCAGTTTTCAACACTGTGCATAATCTTTGCCTCAAGAAGGAAGAAAATGACCAAACATTCTTATCTGTTGTTGAAACTATAGCCCAGCATGGGGGATCTGCTGGGAGGGTGCAGGGAAGACCACTGTGGTTTGTCCCAAACCGTACTGGCCCTGCCACCCCACTTGAGGATTGCTACCTTCCAGCTGAGGGTGGAAGGCCTGGGAGTAACTGGGGGATGTTGGGAGGTGGGTTACATTTTCAAAGGAAATACATACTCTTTCTCCTGCCCTCACATTCCCATCTCATTGAAATCAAAACAATGACTGTGTGGTCTGATCGCTCGCAGCACGCCACCTTTGCTGGGACCTACAACTCCATCTCACAAGACTGCTGTTACGGTCTGCTGAGAAAATTAATGTGATTACACTGGGCATAGTGCCTGTCATGTAACAGGAACACAAAATACATCAGGGGACTCTGACTTAGGTACGTTTCCTTCTAAGTGGTCTTTTAGCATTTGTGATTGATTGATTGATATTTTTTAAAAAGCCCTAGATTCAGGAATCTCAATTTCAAAAAAAAATATATTGTTTTTATTTTATTTCTTAAAATATTGCAGCTTTCTCATCAACCAAACTGGACTGACGGTGATATAATCGCCTGCCTTTACAAACAACTGCAGCCAAACTCATTAGCCTTTAACATTTTCCAATCCTATTATTTGTAGATTCTCCTACTTTTCAATGAGTAAATAAAACAAGCTGGGAATGAAACATTTATTTTGGCACCATACCAACCTAATTAAACTGCAGTTTCATTAGGCTGTAGCAGGCTGCTGAAAAATAATGTAATTGACCTATTAAAAGTTACTACTTTGGTTCAGTTTTCTGAGCTAGGAGAAATTACAATGTGATTTAAAATGCCTAGTTACCTTGACAAAACCAGCCAGGGTGCAAAGAACTAAGAGTTACAGAGAATGGAGAGAATCCAATTAGAAAGGAGACAGGTAACAAGGTTCTCTCGCCAATCACAGTTACTGAGTAAAGACATAAAATATAAAATGGAAGTTAATAGTCTAGTTACTTCCTCCATTGACTAAATGTTGTTCATAAATGGGGGCTAGTGTGAGACGCTCTCCCAAAATTTAGCGCTGAGGTGGTTTAACGAGCAGATATTTGGTTTTTGTCCAGTATCATCTTGCTTGTTTTGTACCAGCAGAGCAATTGCTATAGGAATCCAACCCTTTCTCAGTCTCAAACCAGGAGTCCGGTTTAAGGTAATGCATTGTCTGAGCTGGCCAATCAGATCATTGCCTGTCCCTGACCACGATGATGGATTCCTTCTAGGACCCATCAACACTACTCCTGGGCCTTCTCTCCTGAAGTGACAGGAGAGAAGAACCCTACTGTCCAGCTGGTGTTCTAAGTGGAGAATGCCTGTCTCTGTTGGGAGCCACCTGCTATCTTGTAGTGAGAGCCCACTTGAGAATGAAGTCAATTCCAAAGAGGGAGGCCAGGTGAGGATGAGGAGAGTGGCAGAGCAAGAAAAATTGAGAACAACAGTCCTTCCCTTGCTGTATTTTTAACCAATACTCCCCACAGACTTGGAACCTCTGTCCCAAGCCCAGGCCATCTATGAATTTCTGGATGAGCTCCTCAAGCTTCCGTCACCAGATGCCCTTCTTAAGGTCACTTAAATCACCTAATTTATTTGCTTATTCATGTGTTAATTCATTTATGCAATATGTTTCACTTCCCCAGTGCATCAGGCCCTTTGCCAGGCATAGAGGATATAGTCAAAAGCCACCCACAATATTCTATAGTGTTATAAAACTTAGAGTTGACTGGTTATTAGCTAAATACTCACATACATAAATATAGAATTGCATGGTGTCGTAGGCACATTTGCAGGGAGATCTACTTTAACACAAAACCGGTAAGTCAGGGAAGGTTTGTCTGAAGAGGTGACATTGATATGGGGATATAGAGAATGCGGCATAGCCAAATATTGAATGGGAGAGGTGGTAGAATAGAAAACTGTTCCCAAAAGAGGAGCAAGATGTGACAGAAGACTAGTTAGAACATGGTGACAAGGGGCAGAGTGACGTGTGGTAAGGATGGAGGGCAATAGCGGGTCATATAGTTCCTGATGAGAAAGGAGAAAACTCTATTCTAAGTGCAAAGAGAAGACATTAGAAATTATCACCCTACCATCAAAAAAGACTCTCTCTCTGGTGATGGCAACTGGCAGACTGGTCTGCTAGTATGTGTGGAGCCTCTTTAAGGACATCCTAAAACAATTGGTGGTGATTTGAGGGGTAATTCTTTCTGACAATTGGGCAAATGTTGGCTTAAGATGTCACCATTTAAGTATTAAAATAGGCTTTGTGATCTCTGGGGAACATCAATGGGTTCAAGGACATCTTAGCTGCCTGACTTTGGAGGCGAGAGTAGGGCCTTTGAGTTCCAAGGGCACCAGGAGTATTTGAAAATTGAAAAAAAGTGTGCTAGTTCAAACATTTTTAAGCAGCAAAGTCAAAATTAATAACTGCTTAATTATACTTCTCCAAAATGCAATATTATGTCAGCATCATTAATCGTTAAATTTAGGATTCATAAATATTGTATGATGTTGGCAGACAAGTTGTAAGGTCTTTTTCTCCTCTTGCAATTATTTCCAAGTTTATGTGATGATTGCTGAGGAATTGTAGCGAATCATAAATTCAGTGAGTTATTATGAGTTAATTCACTTCAATAGCAAGATTATAAAAATTTCCTTCGAGCCTATAGTATAATAAAATTGTGTTTTGTTATATAAAATTTGGGGGCATTTTAATATAGTTCCTATTGGGTTTTCTCAACCTTGACACAGACATTTGGGGCAGATAATTCTTTGTTGCGGGGGACTCGTCCCGTGCCTTGCCTGATGTGCAGTAGCATCCTTGGCTTCTGCCTAACAGATGCCAGTAGCAACAGTCCCCTCTGCTGAGACAAACAAAAATATCTCCAAAAATTGCCAAATGTCCCCTAGGGAGGGGCGGGGGAGCAAAAGTGCCTCCGTTGAGAACAACTGCCTGGCTTCTGTGAATGCCTGGGGCAGAAGAAACTCTTGAAGCGTATCTGATTGTGTTAGATATATAATTGATGATTGCTTCCTGGAGGGACATAACACCAAAGCTAAGAATCTGGGACACATTCAATTTTCACAAAGTTCGAGAGTCTCCAGGAAACCCTACCTCTGGTTCCAGGTGACCTCCATCAACACAGCTGAGGGTCCCCCATTAATGAGCTAAGCAGGACACATGAGAGAGGCCCTCTCAGCTGCCGGAGAACCAATAGGTCACCTGTTTATGAGAAGGTTGTGTGGTATTTTCGTAGAGAGGCAACATGACCAGAATGGAAAGATCAATAGCTGCCTTCGGCAAGGGAAGGGCCCTTCCCTAATCAGCCCTTTTGTTTTGTTTGTTTCATCTGGGCTGGACCATCAGGCCCCTGGCAGAGCTCTGGGGGGAAGGGCAAGCCTCCTCTCCCACAGCAGTAGTCCACATGACTGAGAGCGGGAGCCCTGAGCCTGCCGCCAGGAACAAAAGCACCGACAGTATCAATATAAAGAGCCCACCAGGACTCTCGTGAATAACCACCTGCCCCACTGAAGAGGGAGACCAGGGTGTTTGATTTGTGCTTAACGGTAGTTGTCAGGAAAGCAAGGAGTAGGAAATAAATTCTAAAGCACAGCCAGACTTTGCAACCCACCAAAGAGGCAGCGTCCCAGGTCAGGAAACCTCAATGGGGGAGGCCTCCTGAAGAACTGGCAGGGTGCAGAGAGACCCCATCAGACTCTGGATTGCTCACTTGGCCCTCACAGTCTGCAGGTTTACCATGGAAGATAAGAGGGAGGAGGGAAGGGAAAGGAAAATGAGGCTGGAGAAACAGTTAGGGCATCCTTCTCAAATCAGGTAATTTTTGACAATCTTCATCAAAAGCAAAACATTTTCTTTCAAAGACTTCAGAGGCTAGCCTTTGCAATTATGATTTTAGAGGAAGAAGAGCAAAAACCCCAAATGAGATGCTCAGGGGGTTCTGTGGCTGTGCTCAGTTTAATTCTCTGAGAATTCAGTTCCATTCTGGCATCAGTTAAGACTGGACATGTTTGGAAGGGCACAGGCTTTGGACATAACAAATGTGGGTTTGAATCCCAGCTCTAGCCCTGGATCAGCTGTGTGGATCCGGGGAACTTACTGAGCTTCTCTAAGCCTCAACTGGTCTCATTGCTAGAATTGTGCTGAGAAGAGTCCTACTACCTTTCAGGTCGATATTTGGATTTGCTTTATATATTCTACAAAATGCCTCAACAGGGTGTCCCCTTAATATGGTCCTTATGCTTCACCCTTCCTGTGACGTTTCTGCTTTGGTAGTGTTGAGGAAACATGTCTTTATGTTTTTTCCCTTATTTATATGTTTATGAATGGGACCATAAGGGATTATGTCTTAAGGAGCTTTTATTATTGTGGAGCTATTATCTTAAGGAGCTATTTATTATTATCACGGCTTTGCACATCAGTGCAGCTTAATGATCAACTATTCATTGGCCACAGTTAGAAAGCAGCATTCCTCTTCAGATAACTGGTACAACTGCATTATGACTCAAAGCTACCTGGAAATAGTTATCAACAACTGAGGCAAATCAAAGTTATGATGAAAAAAGTCAAAGCACATAACTCTTTAACAGGCGAACACACATGTGGAGCTATATAGAGAATACGTGCTTTGGAAGGGGCTGAGGGTAAAGAGTTTGGCATAAAGCATTCAAAGATATTGAGGTAAAGTCCAAGGAGAAGAAAAGATGACATCATTTTAGGAGCCTCATTTTTGAGCAAAGCTTTTTGTAGTAAGAAATATATTTTAAAACTATTTTATGTTGAATAAATGTATTTGTACTGTCTATTTGGTTCTGGTTCTAATAAAAGCTGGGAGAATGGACTTGGAATAAGAAAATCCCCTCTCTCTCTCTCTCTCTCTCTCTCTCTCTCTCTCACACACACCTCACAGCAGACAGTTTTCCATTCAGCACATTGTGTGAAGCTCCAGATAGAATGTTTGTGCTAAATAAAATACAAAACATAGCTTCGTTTTTACCATGCATCTTGATTTATTTCTCCTAAACACCCTTAGAAGCACATCGGTGCTCATTAACTATCTAGCCAAGGACGGACAGAAGAGAACACCATCCATCCATAAGTGAATGAATCAAGAAATACTTTCTTCCTACTGGTGTATTCCAAAGACATTGCTGTGCTAATTGTCCCTACCCTTCTCTCAGACTCTTGCACCACCATCCATTCCTTGTGCGCCTAAGAAAAAGTGTTTTGCAATGACTTGCAAAAGCTTTCTCAGACCCCACATCACTACATAAAGACTAACTGTGTTGTTTAATGTCTACGACTGGTCAGAATTCAGGTAACTGCTTGGTTCGCATGTTTCTCTCCCACAATAAACTGTAAGATTCTTAAAGACAAGGATATTATTCCATATTTTGTTATAACAGAGAAGGAATTTGACAAATAGCTCATAAATGAAATATTACTCTTGAGTGACATCCTTCATGACAAAACTTGCCCTTTACTAGTTGAGTAACTTTATCTAAATTGCTTAAGTTCTCTAAGCTCCAGTTTGATCATTTGTCATATGTGGATAACAATAATATTCCACTATTTGATTTCCCTTTTCTTCTGAGCACATAGGAGGGTTATAGGAGGGCAAAGCAGGGCATGTGACTAATTGTGCCCAATGGGATGTGATGGAAATGAAGTGTGTCATTTCCTGGCAAAAGCCCTTAATGGTCAGTGCGAGCCTTCTGGGTCAACATTTTCAATGCAGAGGTTCCTTAAAAATAAAGCCTCTGGTAATGCTGAGCCACTACACGGAGAAGGGCTGCCCTGGAGAGCGGCTCGGATACTCATTGGACTTCCATGTCAGGAAATGAACCTGGGCTGAGTTATGCCATTGAGATTTCAGGGTTGTTTGTTACTGCAGCATAATGTAGCTTTCCCTGACTGATACGGACTAGAAATTCGGAAGGAAGAGGAAAGGGGATAAGGTATGTAAGGGGCTTGGCCCTGGGCCTAGTACTTAGATTTTATAAGCTATTATTGTCAGATACTAAGATCATTGGTCCAATATTTATTTACTTGCTTATTTTGACAAGTTATTTTTAATTTTTTAAAATTTATTTATTTTTAGAGAGGGGAAGAGAGGGAGAAAGAGAGGGTGAGAAACATCAGTGTGTGGTTGCATCTCATGTGCCCCCTACTAGGGACTTGGCCCACAACCCAGGCATGTGCCCTGACTGGGAATTGAACCAGCAACCCTTTGGTTCGCAGGCTGGCACTCAATCCACTGAGCCACACCAGCCAGGGCCATTGGTCCAATATTTAAATCTTTGCTTTTAGTAAGGACTCAACTCACACCAGATGAAAATATGCAGTGATCCATCAATATTATTTTAAGCATCACGAGCTACTACATCAGACGCTCTCTCCGCCCATTATAGCAGATCGTACAGTCACAGCAGAAAGGGTGGGAGTGGGCTTGTACCATACCGTCAGTCCTTCTGGAGCCCAGGCACTCCACCATTTTCAACAACTAGCTTCCAAGGTCAAGCAGGTGTCAATCAGAGGATGGGGGGAAGGGAAATGTATGGAGGATCCCAGAAGAGGCTTCCATGGGCCAGTCCTAGATGTGACACATATCACTCTTCCCACACTTCACTGGGTGGGACTCAATCACACATCACTGCTTAGATAAAAGGTGGGCTGAAAATGTGTCCCTAGATGGGCAGCTGTTTGTCAGTTATTTGAATTTAGGGTGAAAGAGGAGCACAAATTATCAGCATCTGGCCAGACATTTTACCATAGTATTCTTTAATATTTTCAGAAAGCACTTTCCTGACAGCTGTGAAATCACTGCCTTGACTTAACACCCATCCCCCTCACATTTTGGGGATGTCCTTTTATCTAGTGCAAACCTCCAAAGCTGTAGTAAAAAATTCCGGCCTTTTTTTTTCTTTTTTTTTTAATTTAGTAGAGAAAATATCTTTTGACATAGGTTGAGTTCAGTCATCGCCTCCCACCCCCTGTCAACAAAAATAGGAACAATCCCTTGTTAGGTGGTATTTTCTCCCAGTTTTAGTTTCAAAAAGGTTCTAAGTAAAGTTCCTTTTCATGTTTCTTTATAAAAACATACATAAGCATCAAAATAGGAGAGAGAACTATACTATTTCAATGCCCTCCAGTTTTCTAAGGCCTTTATGGGAATGTACAGCTGAGCATACATTTAAATTTGCGGAAAAAATCGATACACAATGACCAAAAAAGTGCATATACTTAATCAAGCACATAATCGCTTTTAGACACTAGGATGTATCTATCTTTATCAGAGTTATGATACAGGAGAGAGAAAATGACACCGACATAAAATTAGGCTGCATCTTTCTAAGGCAGATTTTAAAGAATGGGTCAAATCTGATCTGATCTCCTTGGGGAAAGCTGTGGGCCCCCATACATGTCTCAAAGTACTACGTAAGGGATTCCTGCTGCTGGTTATTAAAAGAAGATATGAACAGAAAAGTTTCCAAACCAAGATCCACCCTTGCAGGCAGACGGGCAGCTTTATCGCACATCACAGTGCTCTTCTCTCTGGTCTGAAACTTCTGACAGTGAGCTGGCACAGGTGAAAAAATGCCATAGAAGCAGAGAGAGGTCATCGTCACGTTTACCTGAGCCGACCTCAGCCGACCTGGAGTAAAGGGTACAGCTGAAAGCAAGCGGTGTGCATTATCTCAGTGAAGTGTCACCTCAGTCTTATGCCAGAGGTGCTGAAGGTAACCCCATTTTACAAGTGGGGAAACTAAGCCTCAGAGAAGTTAGGTGACTAGCCCATGATCCCACAGATAATAAGTGGCAGGGCCCAAATTGAAACCAAATATTCCTGAGTATGCAGCTCACGCATTAGCCTCCCCGCACCCGGCCCCCAAGCTTTTATCTGCCTGCTGAAGAGTTAAAATCCTCAAGAGGGAAAGGAAAGGAGATTCACCGACAGACATGAGAGTGGAGTTGGCCCGTTGACAGTTATGCCGGCTGTCTCGACACCAATGGAAGGTGTCTTTTAGAAACAAGCTAACTGAGTGAGAGCATACCCTGGAGGGAGGCTAAATGTGTCATGCATGCATTCATCTGACTGTCCTTCAGGACGCCTGTCCCATCCATATTGGTGAAAATAGGACAGTTGTGGGACTGTCCCTGCGATGCCAGCGGGTGTCACTGCCTCCCCACGGTGCTCAGCAGGGAATCTGCAGCAAACAGCAGCCTATGACATGCCAGGCTCCCAGCTCTCACAGGAGCTGAGCTCCACGCTCCTTGCCTTCTCCACAAACGGTCCCTTTCCTGAGGGGTCTCATCCCTGTGCCTGTCACAGAGCAGGCAGTCTACCCATGCCAGGGACCGTCGCCATCAATAATGCTATTCATGGTTTCTCCAGCTCTCTAAACACGCTGCTTCTTTTCAGAGGTCACACTACACATATAATCAAAATAAGATGGATGGGAAGATGCAGGATTATCAGAGATCTGGATTTATATTGAATAAGATGAATTTGTAAAGCCTTTCCCAAGTCACATCACACTCCTTGACTATTATCTGCATAAGTGGCTGACCCCCCCCCCCCCCCAGGCCTCTTACTTAAGAGACAAGCCAGAGGAAGGTAACATCTTTACAGAAGCTCCGCAGAGCAGAAAGAGCCCCAGTCTGGGGTGGGATGGAGCCTTCCCTTATCACTTAGTTTCCAGCAGAGAATCTGGCGCCTGTAGCGGCTTTTAGCGAGGGATGTTTATGACAGCCACGTCCATTCCATCATGCTCCATGTCCACTGGCCACTTTAATATCATCTACTCAATGGGCTGCGTTCACATGACAGTGACTACGAGGTCTTGGGTAATGGGTCTTTCTCTCTCTCCAGTATCAGAGCCCTAGGAGGGTCGAGGGCAGATTGAAACACTGTGCTATCTGTGTCTGTAGAAGGTTGACCTGCTCTATTAACAGAGGGACCCTGCCTAGACTGAAGTATAAGGTACCTGAGGGAAGGCATTTATTTTGTTCACTTCCAAGTCCCCAGCATACAGAAGAGTGCTGGGACAAAATAGGCACTTAATAAATATTTACTGGGTCAATATCCATAGAAGCAAAAGCAGGAAAATGTGAAAATGTACTTGCCTCTTTGAGAAGACCTAGCAAAAATGTTTGGTTCATGCTGAATAATGTAATGGATTAGATAAGTTAAAATATAGCATAACATAACATAATATATACATATTGTACATACATTTCTATTTATTTTTGTATGTCTGTCTACGCCTATATATGAGGTCTGTCCAGAAAAAAGTCCAGCCATTGTTAACATAACAAGAACAGTTTGTGTGACATCAGTGTAACCTGGTAGCCAAGGAGAGCCAAGGACTGGAATGCACATATGTGAACAATGACAACTTTACTGTACTTACTAGTCAGTGGGGGCGGTAGATGCCATTGAGTGAGCATGTTACTATGTGGCCGTTGCATTCAAAATGACTGAATGAGTAAAGTAACAAATCTGTATCACATTTTGAGTTAAGCTTGAACATTCCTCTGCAAAAACTATTCAGATGGCTCAGAAGGCCACAGCTATGGGCAACTGGTGATTGGCAGTTTCATCATGACCACATACCCACTCATGCCTCATCTCGTGCAGAGATTTTGATGAAACATCAAATCACCCAGGTGACTCAGCTTCTCTACAGCCCAGATTTGGCGCCCTGTGGCTTCTGGCTTTCCCAAAGCTAAGATCGCCTATGAAAGGGAAGATTTTTCAGACTATCAGCGAGATTCAGGAAAATATGACAGGGCAATTGATGACAATTGGGGGAACTGTGTGAGGTCCCAAGGTGCCTACTCTGAAGGGGACTGAGGTGTCATTGCCCTTTGTACAATGTTTCTTGTATCTTCTTCAAGAAATGTCTCTATTTTTCATATTACATGGCTGGATACCTTCTGGAGAGACTATACATACACACACACACACACACACACACACACACACAGGGCAGTGTTTGTAAGATAAGAGCCAAATAAAAGTTAGACCTTATTATTTTCATGGGTACAGTTTCAATTTTGTAAGTAGATTTAAAATTTTTTAATCCTTTAACATTTTAAAAGTTGCAGTTTGGAAAGAAGATGCTTTTGAAACATATACAATATTATACATAATTAGCTAGTCAACAACTTGGGGTACTGTGAGCTTATTCTGTATCCCTTATAGAGCTTGATACAGATTAGTTGTTTTAAAATGTTGATTATGAAATCAAATTTTGCTACAAATTTGTTAAATAAATGATGTTATGTCCCCACTATGGGAGGCGATGCAATATTTTGATAGACCTTTATGGACTAACACATAAAGAGCCCAGGAAAATTGCTAAGTATGCATTTGAAGAAAAATACACTTTGTACCACTTCACTTATATTCAAGTGAACGTACATACTTACACGATGTAAAGCTATAAAAAAATGTGACAAGCTATCACCAAATTCTTAACAGGGATGAGAAGTGGTATGGTGTCAGCTGAATATAAAATGATGATCATAATCATAATAAAGGTAATTAATCAAACAGCACCAAGAGTTGCGAAAACTGAAAGATCATCCCCCATTAGACCACCCATGATAATGACTAGTGTTTTTTACATATCTTTTTATAAAAAAAATAAATCCATTCAAGAAATAGTCACTGTGAACATTTTCTGACAAACACCTTCCCCTTATTCAAATCAGTTCAATGAGGCACGCCTACAGGAGGCTCAGGAGAACCCCAAGATTCTCTGTAATGCGTGGATTATCTGTAAAGATTCCTAGAGAACTGCCAAGCAATAAGTTCTTGATTTTCTCTATTAAAATTGTCCCTCCCTTCTCCAGCACCCAGGCACACACCCCCCTAGCTTCATCAAAGTTCGGAAAGAAGATGCTTTCGAAACATATACAATATTAAAATCACTCAGAGCCCTGGACTTCTGCAATAGATCATGGTCGCCCGATAGTGGTGGTTCTTAATGGGAATGGCCCCCTAGGGGGAGAATTCCCACTGTCTTTAGAACACTGGCCCCAGCACCCCCTGCAGAGTCACCTCCCCCTCCCTCTGGCCCTCCAGTCCCTCTGCTTGGGTCCCCCCAGGCTCTCAGAGCAGCAGTTCAAGCTGTTAAAGGGGAGAGCCTCTGACAATTCCAAAAGAGGCCTGGAGGGAATAGACCCCCTTTGTCTGTAGTTCTCAGAACAAATTATGTGCTACATGCCTGAGATGATGTTGACTCCAAGAAACCATCCCTGGGGTCCTACAAACTCACAAATGTGAATTCAAGTCTTTTGTAGTAAAAAGGCCGACTGAAAGTACACACTGATCTGAACAGAACCTGCTTCTTAATGGTTCTAGGGGGAGCCTGTATTTAGAGTACAATAATGTTGTTTTGAAAATGGGGTGCTCAGTGCTCCTGATTAATGAGCTATAATAGTCATTTAATCCAAAGTCCTAGAAGACTGGCCTCTAACTGTTTAAAACCACTTCCTTCGCCGCATCCCGCCTTGAACCCAGGTGACCATCCAGGAGGGTAGTTCAAAGTTAATTGAGTCTTTAAAAGTAAAATCGTTATAAGAATCGAGGAAAAAATATTGGTTATTGCAACACTTAAACAAATGCCACATGGCACATAAATTCTGCCATCTGCTATAACTTTTTCTCAGTAGGAAGTTGGCAGATAGTGCATAATCATCTACATATGACTGATAATTTTTAGCCAAGTCTAAATAAAAAAGTGCTTTGTCTTCATGTGTCATTTTCAAAAGCCAGAGATATATAAGATCAACTATAAAACAGGCTCTCTATTTTCTCCTTAAGCATACATATATAAATTATATTTCATATATATTGATGTGTGTGTGTGTATATATATCTATATATTCCACAGTGAACTCATTATACTTCTTGAGCCTCATTAGAGTGCAAACCGAATCAAAAATTTTATACATTTCTATCTTTTGTATAGAAAACACTTCGTTTTTATCTATTCTCACATGTTCCAGGCGAGGCCTGGAGTACAAGGCCCTGCCGGTGCAGGGTGCTCAGAGAGGTAAAGCAATAAAACACTCATTTTCAGAAGGAAAGTAGATTTTACAGTGACAGGGGTGCCATACACAGTGGGGATAATTTGTACAAACTGAAAAAGTAAATTCATGGTCAATGAAATCGTGTCCTTGTACAGCACTTGAAGTTCCTAATATATAACGGAATTAGTGTAGTCAGATTTCACTGAAGCACTTGGCTCTGCGGCCCATTATTTAAACAGCTCTGTCAGTCATGAAAGAATACTTCAAGAGCATGACAACAAAATGCTATCAATACTGAAGGTCGTCCTCTAAATCAGAAGAGAACGCAAGGGTTTCCTAACGACTTCTTCTCAAACAAATTACCGGCAGGCTGAACCAAAATGGATTTTATTATTGAGAACGAGTGAACTGTATAGTACTTATAGCAAACACATTAGAGGATTAAAATTGATTGAAGGATATTGGATTTGAAAAGACATAAATAGGCAAGACATGAAAAATCTGCTCCAAGTGAACCTATCAAAAGTGCTGTGGAATTCAGCCACTGGCCAGTCGCTCCCGGAGGGGTTGCTTCGGTGTTCTCCAGAGAGTGAAGTGAAAAGGGTGGCTTCTGGGTGGTGGTCAAGCTGTGACATTCCGGATGGGTTATGACCACAGGATGGGCACACATGGCACAGAAACATAGAGTTGGCAGATTCCCTGTGACAAAAATCAGACCCTCTCTGTGCTATTTGACCTGATTGCAACTTTCCAAACAAAGTCTAGGTGAACTTCCCCTCCGAGGCCTGTGTAGGATGCTTCAGCCCGTTCAAGGATAGCTGAGGGGAGCTGCACCGTGCCCGCACCAATCAGCCATGGAGAATGCAAACAGGAAAAGACAGCACTTCTTAACTGCCTTCTCTGTGGCAAGCACTCTTCTGTATGTTTCTACGAACTAACTGAATCTTCACAACTCAGAGGCGGGTACTATTTGTACCCCCATTTTGCAGGAGAGAATACTCAGGTCAGAGAAGCAAATATCACCCATCTATCTATCTATCTATCTATCTATCTATCTATCTATCTATCCATCAAGTACCTCCCCAATTCACATGGCTATCGAGAGGCAGAGACGGCATTCAAAGTGGGGTTGCTGGCATAGGAAGTTGTGTTCTTCCTTAGGGTTCTCTCAAGGATTCTAAGCACACCAGTTATCAACCCCTCACCTGTATGGCTCCTGGGATGAAACAAGAAGTTGAGAAATGGCTTGTGATATATTGAGATATGTGCTCAACCCGTGGCTCTGTTTGGAGAATCTGAACGAGACACATGGTGCCAGTCTGCAAAGTGGGACCCCGTGACCCCCATCTCCTGGTATCCACACTCTTGAACTAATTCCTCCCATACCGTGTCAGGGTTGTTGGTCTGTGTGGCAAAATATGGCAGAAGTAATGCTATATCACTCTGGGATTAGGTTATAAAAGACTGTGACTTCCATCTTAGGATCTCTCTCTCTCTCCCCCTCTCCTTTCAACTTGGGAAAAGCCAGCTGCTAGGGCACCAGGACACTCCAGAGGTCCTGTGGAGAGGCCCATGTGGCCAAGTGGCAGGGGACTGAGGCCTGCCGACATCCACATGGCTGAGCCAGGAGGATCCTGCAGACCTCATTTAACTGTTTGCCCCCGATGAGGGCTTAACAACAACCTCATAGGGGCCTCTCTGAGCCTAAGTCACTCCGTGCCACCCAGCTAAACCACTCTCAGCTTCCTGACCCGCAGACACAATATGAGATCATAAAAGTTCGTTGGTTTAAGATTCTCATCTTGGGAGTAACTTGTTATGCAGCATTAGATAACTAATACATGCTGTTACTGCAAAGCTGAACTTTCAAAGACCTTAAACAGTGATTCCTCAATGCTCAGCTCCTTCCGTTACACCGAGGGACTCAGTAAGGGGTATAACCTCAGGTCCCATCCTGATAGAGAGGTAGTGTGGTGTGAAAATGTGTATTCCCCCACTAAATATTTCCAAACATCTACTAGGTGTCAGGCACTGTTATAGTACTGGGATATGGCATGAAAAAAGACATGGCCCCCTTCCTTGCATTCTAGTGGATAGATACTGAAAATAAATAAGTAGGCAAATGAGGAAAAACAAGAAGATACTGATAAGTGCTGTGAAAATAATATAGAGCAATGAAATAGGGAATGATGGCGTTTTTCTGAAGGCATAGTCAAGGAAGGGCTCTGTGTGGAGGGATATTTGAGAAGAGACCTTCACGATGAGAACAGCCAGCCCTGAAGATATTTGAGAGAAAAGGGTCAAATAAACTTGGGCTAAACTTGGGCCAATCAGTAGGTATATAAATGTCTCCTAACACTTGAGCCTCATGTTCCCATTTATATGTATGGAACAATGGTAATTTGCCTCCCAGGATAAAGAGAAAGAAGTAAGATTCTATACATAAAAGAAACATGTTGATTGAGATAGCACTGATTATTACTCCCCCTTTAAAAATAGCATGACTGCTTTGATCCAGCGTTAAATTCACCAAGGCTGGGGCAACGTTATCCCCAAACCAAAGGCGATGCAGGGAATTGCGGACAGCCTGCTGATTTGATAGAATATCAATCTCAAGGAAAACTAACTCAGTTATGAAACAGTCTGACCATTAATTTCAATGATTTGACTGTGTAATATAATGTTTCAATCCTAGAACACAATTTAAACTGGGACAGGTAGTCATTACTTAACTTGGAGTCTGCAAATTCATCTCCAACATGTCAATTTTTTGTAGTCTATGTTCAAAGACTTGCCAGAAAAGATATGGGGAAAATATTTCAAAGTCCATGAAACCTAACATCTCGATATCAAATAGCACCTCAACTGTTACTGTAGATAAAAATGGTGATAGAAAATTTTTATTAAAACAGTCAGCAAAGGATAAGCATGCTTGTCAAATGCAGAGCCCGCTTCCCACACAGATGAGAGTATGGGGACGGTAGAGATGGCATGGGATGGGGTGCTGGTGTGCATAGTCTGTGGTGAAGGGGGTGATGGGACAGTGAGAAAAGCATTAAAATGGGTACCTCTCCATAACACCTTCTGAAGATAACAACAAGAAACAAGTGTTTCAACTCATACTCTAAAAAAATAAGTAGCCCGTGTTTTGAAACTAAAAATTTAATGCACATTAATAGAGAAAGCCTCTGTTGATTGAGAGATCCAATATTTCAATCTATGGGCAAATGGGAAGGAAATCTGAGGGAGAAACTCAAGTTATACGGATGGCAGTGTGTCTAGCCACAAAATTACACACATGGGGATGAAAAGATATGACTGCATATCCTAACAGCATCGCTTCTGGTATGATCGCCTTTGGAATTGAGATGTGGTCAGGTATAGCTATTTCAAGTAGGCCTTAGCTACTGTTCACCAGAAACATCTGCTTCTCCTTTGGGGTGAAAGGAGAGACTGTTTCCTTGGCTGCTTCAATTTCCAAATGTCTTGCTCTGGCTAACGAAATGTGAACAAAAGTGACACATGTCACTTTGGGTTAGCAGTGTTAAGAGCCACCGTACAATTAACCTTGTGCTTTCCCTGTCCAAATAATTGTAGAAGAATGGAAATGGAGTCCGGGACCCTGGGTGGGGGAGAAATCCAGCAGCACTCACAGCCAGCCTAGAGTGGACTTGGAGAAGGTATGAGTGAGACTGGGATCTATTTGTTGCTGCAGCATAACCTGCCTTATGCTAACTGATGTCTTCAATTAACTATTTATCCCTCTAGCTGCCTTTTTCACACAGTGGGGCTTACAGAAAAAATTAAGGAGGAAGTTATTTGACATTTTGGAGACCCTGGCCTTTCCTACAATGAACAGTTTTCTGCTATTAAGGTTCTTTACCTTCCCTACTGCAGCTGCTTTTGACTTTCAAAAACAGGTTCTTACTTTGTATTTTCCTCAGTGCTGTGTGTGGAAAAAATACCTCACGTGTCTTTATTGCAAACAAGACACTGTGTTTATTATGTATATGGTGCCTTGACAAAGGTGCTAGGACACCCTAGCACCCTTGCATTCAGTCATTCACCATGGTGTCAGGCAAGTACGTATGGTTCTTACCGTCACCGAGTGTACAGTCTTCTGAGGGAGACAGAAAATTAAAGAGGCTAGAACAATAATCACTGAATTCTATGAGAACACACAAAAGGTATTTTGAACTTAAGGTAGAGGGGCAGAGTGGCTAGAGATGGCTTCTTGGGAGGAAGTAAAGACAAAATGGACAAGGCAAAGAAGAGGGGACAGAATATCCCAGCCAAGGGGTGTCGATGGCTGCAGATGAGAAAAGCAAGGCTTTCGGGACAAGTGAACTTTGCTGGGTGTGGCTGCATTACAGGAGGAATAAAGAGCAAGGAGTCTGGAAGAAAACGTGAGAGAGCTCCTGAAAGGTCTCAAAATCATGTTGATCATGTCAAATTCTATCCCAAGGGCAACACAGAGCCATTGAAGGTGGGATAACACCGTCAGTTTTTGTTGGTTAGAGAGCATTTTAGCTCCACTGTGAGAAGGGCTTGGAAAGGCTACACATAAAAAAAAAAAAAAGAATGCCAGTTACCAGGATATCACAGCAAAAGATGATGGTGGCCTGGATGAGAGATGGTGGCTACAGAGCTAGAAAGAATGCAAAAGAAGTAGAAAAATAAAGAATAGAGATACGGTGTGAAGACTGAATTGGGGAAGTGTGATTTAACTTTGCTCCTGAATTCAGTGGGTTTACTTTTTTGGAGATAAAAGCAATTGTAATTCTTCACCACTTATTAAAGTTATTTCAATGATGTCCCTTCATATAACTATAGGACCCTAGACACATCAAAACATATAATTAGGTTCTTTATTAGGACAATGATTCCATTTAAGATAGGTGTTCATTCCCAAAAGTCTGCATTATTTACAAGCCTTGCATTTGATCATAAGTCTTCTGGTAAGAAGACTTATCTATGGAGAGTATTATGGTGTGGCTTTTTTAGAATTGAGGTATAATTGATAAAGAACATTTTATTTGTTTCAGATGTACAACATGATCATCCGTTACTTATATACATTGTAAAATGATCACCATAATAAGTCTAGCTAACATCTGTCACCATATCTGGTTACCAAAGTTTGTTTTCTGGTGATGAGAACAATTAAGATCTACCCTTAGCAACTTTCAAGTATGCAATATAATACCATTAACTATAGTCACCAGGCTGTACATTACATCCCATAATTTGTTTCTTTTACGTAACTCAAAGTTTGTACCTTCAGACTCCCTTTACCCCTTTAGCCCACTCCTCCACCCCCCAATAGGATGCTGAGATGTTTGTCCAGAAAGTCACACAGCATTATGAACTGTGCAGAATTAATTCAGAGAGCCAGTCACAAAAGAGGAACATGCATCAAGCTGGTGACTGTCAGTTTTGCATTAGGTACTACACTGGGGTCTGGAGAAATAGCATTGGATCAGTAGGGATAGTCCATGCCCTTCTGGAGCCTCTGATCTAATTGTGCAGGTGACATCAAACCCGTGATCAAAACCATGGCAAGCCTCATGAAAGGCACATCACACAGAAGAACGCACCTAGCCAGAGGTTACGGGGGCTCACCCCATGGTGCTCTGCCCAACAAAACAGTCACGGCCATGAAAGAAAAGATTCTTGGCTTGCAGTGGTTTATGCAGACTCAACCTGCAGTGACTTTCTCAATCAGAAAGAGATAAAAAGCAACTTGTGTAGAATATGAACCTCCAAGGAGTTTCGAAGGGCATTTCCTGAGCCATTCCCATAGTTCCAAGTAAGGAGTTCCAGATTCATGATTGCTTTCTCATTTGTCAACCACAGATATTTATTAGAGCATGCAGGCTGTTTAGAAACTTGCACAAGCATTTATAACTTGTTAGTGAAACATCTAATTAGATGCCTGGCCTCTTCATTTACTTCCAAACCAAACGCCTGAAGATCTGGGCTGCATTAACCTACTACTCCTGTATCACAGATGGAAGGTACAGATGAACTATGAACTATTTTGATTAATATAGATAATAGTTGATGACATTCATTAAATATTCAATATGTGCTCTGAAAAGTGGTAAATGATGTATGGGTAGCATCGGTACCTTACAAAGTGGGTATTAATATCACACCCATTTTACACATAAAACAATCAAGACTTTTTTTTTAAGAATATATTTCCATTTTATTGAATTTCTTTGGGTGACACTGGTTAACGGAGTTATACAGGTTTCAGGTGCCCAGTTCCACAACACATCATCTGTACACTGTATTGTATGTTCACTACCCCAAGTCTCCTTCCATCACCATTTATCCCCCCATACCCTCCTCCACCTGTCCTGCCCCCCATCTGCGGGCAATCACTACATGAGGCAATTAGGTCTTAAAGTGGTTACTCACTTGCCAACATTTAAAGAGCTAACGCCCTGATTGTGTGGCTGCAGGGCCACAATCTTTTGACTATACTTCTACACATCCATGAATTACCTTGAACTATGAGTCCAACTCTCTATTCCTGTAGCCAATGGTAGGCTGAACATCCATTAAGATGGAAATTAGTAATATCCCACAGAAAACTCGGTGCCTCACAGCCATCTCTGCAAAAATCATTCCTGCCCAACATATCTAGATAGCTGAGGTAAATATGATTTGCTTTTGCTTGATTTACCTAGACTGCAATGATGAATATTCACTAACCAATACTCTCATGGAAGTGTTCACAAGAATCAAACTTTTGGCCTCCTCTATAGCCATAAGATTAGCAACTGGAATACTGTTGCAAATACATGTTCAGAAGTGTGTATACTGACCACTTATGAAGTCATATCTTGTTCCCAAGAATTCCATTATTTAAAAATTTACCCTGAAGTCTGCCATTAGCATTGAGTCTTCAGGAACTTGAAAAAAAGGAGGAGAGGGAGGGAAAAAAAAAAAAACAGAGAAGAAGAGAAAGAAAAGAGTAGCAGGAACAGATTCTGTAACTGCATTAAATTTTCCTTCTAAAATTGGTTTGTGCTACATGACGACTCCTCACCCTTCCAAAATCACACATCTTTTTTTTTAATACTATGTTCATATTCAAAACATCATTAAAACTGCATCTATAAGTCAGCCTGATAGACTAAAGACTGGGAAGGTTTCTTGGAAACTGTTACAGCCTATTGGATAAATACATATTTGGTACACATTCTAATTTTGAAAAACATGTTATTTACTTACTAGACTGTAACGGTTCTGCTGAACGGTTATAGACTACCAGGTAAATATGTATTTTGGAATGCATGCATACTAATTCTGGAAGCAGAGGTCATTTACCCAGCAAAGTGCAACACTCTGGTCTGCCCCGGACAGCCCCTGCCCCATGAATCATTACCCTGGAGGACCACAGGGATAGTTTCCAGTCATTTGCTTGAGCATGAAGCATGTTCTTATGAAGGAGAGATGTCTTCCAAACTAGCATCCAATTTCTTTTTGTTGGAAATATCGAAGTTCATGTATTGCAAATTAAAACAGAACTAATTAAGAACAGTTGCTTATAGCTACAATTAGATGGATAATTAAACTCAAGCCTTTGGTTGCGGGGAGGGGTTGTGGGGAATTGAAGTCGTCTTTTAAAAGGATGAATAAAAGTAGATTCTGAGCTTGAAATGTGCACATTGGCTGTCTACAGTGCCTGCCTGTGAGGGATGGGTGCCAACTGGAATCATTTTGATGTGCCCTGTATTCATTTTCTTCTTTCACATTAAATATTTATTGAAAATGAGGTGTCAAGCACTGGACTTGATCTTGGAGATTGAGTGAAAAGCAAAACAGATACTACTTCAGCCTTCTCAGAGCCTATAGTCGATGGTTATCAACTATATTAAGTGCCCTTAAAATGTATTCTTCCTGCAGAAGCCCAAATTATCCATTTAAAATATAAGCCAAGTCTCTATTTCACTTAGGTAAAAATTAAAGTCCAAAATTACTTGCAAGTCCTACATGATCTTAACCCCCGTCTTCATTTTGCTTCCCCCCGCAACTCATTCCCTACCACATTCTGCTCTCTCTGGCCCCTTGTTGTTTCTTGACACAGAGCTATACTTTCTCCTTAGGTTTCTGGTTTTGACTATTTGCTTTTCTTGGAATGTTCTTTCCCCAAATCTTGCCATAGCAACTCACTCCCTTAACTTCCAGTCTTTGCTGAAGTGTCACTTTCACGAAGAGACTCACCCTGATTCCCCTCCCCCTCCACAGGGCACCCTGTTTGCCCACCACTGCTGTCTGTTCTTCCTCATCCTTTTCCCTTTCATCCTAGCACTGGTCACCTTCTAACACAATTTGCTTATTTGTTATGTGTGCTTTCCACAGCCTCTGTCCCCCACTAGAATGTAGGCTCCATGAGGATTTGTCTACCTTTTTTATTTTCATTGATGAGTCCCAAATGTCAAGATCAGTGCCTGGCACATAGTTGGTGATTGACATGCACACATACGCCTGTACGCATACATATAAACATATACACACATATACACGTATATACATATACACACATATATACATACATACAACTAGAGGAAAGGTCTAAGCTGCTATGAGACCACATACAAATAGATTCTCAAGCAGCCTAGGAAGTTAAGAGTTGCAATGGGAGTCCCAGGAAGGGCTTTCCCGAGAGCAGTGGCATTTTTGAGCTAAAACTGAAATAGGAAATGAAAGGTAATTTAGCAAAGGGTTGTTGCAGACAGAAGAAACAGAAGGTGGACAATGCCCCACTCCAGAATAGCTTGATATATTTGGGGAAATAAAAGACATTTTGCCATGTGGCTACAATACAAGAGCTACTGGTTTGAAGATTAACATATAGGGAGAAAGCACTGTTTCTTAATGGAAACCTGCTCTTCATCTCTGAGTGGGAGGGAGAGAGAGAAAGAGAGTGAGAGAATGGGAGAGTGAAGACTGTACATATCTCTGTCTTGGGGGTTTGTTTTGTTTAATTAGGCATTTTTGGTTATAAGGCACAATTTATCTAGACACCGACATGACAGCACACATCCCAGGCAAAAGCCAAAAGCCAGACGTCTATTTTCAGGACCTATGTTTCAAGGTCATGACAAAATTCTTAATGAGGCAGCTGATTTCCCAGTGTCCTTCCAACCTGGCTGGTGACTCAAGTGATAGAATTCACGAAGCCTCCCATTTCCTGAATAGGAAATCCATGTTTCTTAGAAAATGCATAGTTCAAGACAAACTCTCCTCCTCCTCCTAAAAGAGAAGATGCCACTGGGATTAACTCAGTGGCAAGGCCTGGCAGCAGTGACTGTGCTTTGTAAGGCCCTTTTATCATTCTCAGTTTGCAAATGCTTTCTCTGGTTGCATTCCCACAATGGGAGGTGGGGCTGGCCACATCAAGTCATTTCACCCGTCACTACCCCAACACACCTGCCCGTTCTCCACCTCTCTCGCACTCTTCCCAGGCCTCCAGGCAGGAGACATGTTTTGAAAAGCTTCTAAGGCACTCATTTGGAGTACATAATAACTTCACATTAATTTAAGGGACCTATACTTAGTGTCTACAAAAAAGAGGAAAAAAGGCTCCATTTATAAAAAATATATCTCAATTTTGCTAGAAAATGTTTCACTGTGACAGCAATGTATCCCATGAGCAAAAATAAGGTTGTTGCAGGAAGGAATTTAATTAAGATGAGTCAGGCTTGCCATGAGCAGTGCACGGCCGAGGGAGCATTAGTAAGGTACTTACCACACCATAGTGGAAAATACACAACATTAAAATGCCCAATAAATTAGCCTACAAATCTACTTAGCTGTTCATTTCTCCTGCATCACCAAATAAAACATTGCCTTGAAATGGAACTGCCTGAGATTTTTCACACCAAATCAATTTATACTGACTGAGGAAAATGTAGCTGGTTTCAATGAAGAGGCTGTTTCATCCAGTAATGCCTGAGTTAATAGAGTCAATCATACCCTGTACATCTGTGACCCCAAGCCCTTACTCAGGCAGTCAATATTTAATGTGAGGCGACTGTGCACCAGACACTGTGCTAGGCGCTTGCATTTAAAAGTGAAGAAATGTTTTGGAATTAGGCAAATCTATCTAAATATTGATGCAACTTCATACAAGTATCTAAGTAACTAAACACACACACACACACACACACATGCACACACCAGATGGGGTGATGTCTTTCAAAACATAAAGAACTGGACTTCAGCCTCTCGTGTAGTCAAAGGCCATATTTCACATTATACCATTACCATTAGCACTGCTGGTATTAGATGGGTGGTGTAACTTCTGACTATGCCCAACAGATAGGATTAGGGTGAAAGGAAATGAATTCAAGAGAAACCCTTTATATGCTTGGATCTTGAAGCTGCAATGAAGAGAACATTCTCTGGTTCCTAGGAACTTCAGAATTTAAGAGAGTATCTATGATAGCAATGACAGAATTGATGATAACAAATGGACCTCCTGAGAAGGTAAAAATCACCCTGTGTTCTGGCCCTCTTAATACTATTATGAAAAGATAATGAGTTGATGAAAGCTCTTGGAAGCTGTGAAGAGTCATACACACACAGAGATTATTCTTAAACTCTAGAGCCAGGGTGAGCTATCATTGGCAAAGAGTCTCGCATAGGTGGGAGGCAGTGGCGAAGTTTAGACACGTTGGCCTTCATCCACTGTGGCTTCCGCACTAGAAGTTTGCATGCCACGACATCTGCCTTCGGTTAAAATCTTGCACAAACTCAAGTTATTTTTTTTAACTGATAATGCTAGAGGTGCTACTCTTGATAACATTGCTGAACACAAAGACTGCAAGGTATAGAGTGTGGCACACACTTATTCCTCACTTCCCATGTCCCCATATGAAGGCACTCCTCTGGGGTAATAGTCCAACTCTCTCCCCAGGCCTAAGGAGAAATGGTTTATTGGACTGGTTGCTTTCGGAAAAGGACTGGGCCTTCTTAGTTCAGTTCCCTTAGCTGGACTTCAGCCTCTCGTGTAGTCACAGGCCATATTTCACATTATACCATTACCATTAGCACTGCTGGTATTAGATGGGTTCCCTTTTCAAATTCCCCAGCTGACAGAGAGGGTGCACTGTGGTTCTCCTTCTCAGCCAGGAGACTCATGAGTGTGCAGGGGAGCAGAGAGGAAACAGAGAATGTGGGAGGGCCTGCCAGGTGTCCACACTGTCAGTGACTGATGGATAAGCCTGAACCAATTGGGAGTGTAAGTGAGCCCATTTGGCCTTTATTTTAATTTGGGTTCATCTCAATAAGGTGATAACTTTCTAATGCCTTTCTAAAAACAAAATCTTCACCAAGATATGTCTCATGTACCAAAAAATTTCACCTATTCAAAGCAAACATCTCAATAGTTTTCAGTATATTCACAGAGTTGTCCAAGTATCACCACAATTGAATTTTAGCGATTTTAGAACGTACTGATCACCCCAGAAGGATACCCACGTAGACATGTGCAGTCACTCCCACCACCTTCTCTGCCCCCAGCCCCAGGCAACCACGGATCTACTTGGTCTCTATGGATTTGGATCATCTGGACATTTCATATGAATGAGACCAGAACCTTGAAAGCATTAGGCTAGGTGAAAAGGTTTATTTCCTTTGGTCTCCTTGCTCTGCTTCTTTCTCAGTTGGTTCTTATGCAATAAGGAAATGAGGGGATGCTATTTCTTGAACCCCTAGAGGAACCATATATCTAGAATGGTTCCTTGTGCCCCTTTTTGCCAATATCAAATTACTTCTTTAACACTTCACAATTTTCACTTTACAGAGACATAAGATTGCTATATTAACTCAGCACTATTTTTTCATTAATTTATTCTTTTATATTTTATAAACACATTTATTGGTCCCCAATATGACTCCTATACCCTGAAAGTCCTGTAATGAATAAAACTTGGTACCTGTTCTCAGGGAATTCACACTGAATTATTGGGAATGATGTAGATACAAGTATGTATAAAATAGATTCACTAGAATGTAAGTCCGAGGACTCTTGTTAATGCTCAGAATAATTATAGGACTTGGTCCTGTCCACAGTTGCTTTCTGTAACATTTTCTTTACCTTCTGTGAATCTGCCCTTACTTGGTTCACTTGCCACCTCCCTGACCATCTTCTTCATGTCATTCTCTCTGTTCTTCTTCCAACCATTCACTCAAGTGGCCCTTTCTGATGGTAAATCCTCATTTCTTTTCCATCTTCCTTTTCTTAGGAGCATCATCCAGTCCCACTACAACAACTACCAGCTTTTTGGCAACTTGTGAGGAGCACAAAGCCGAGTAACACACGATAAGACAGTCTTAACTTTGGGCTGATACTTGGAGAACACGTTGGATTTGGGGTGCTCGTTTTAAGGTATATGTGCATGTAGATTGGCATCAATTTCTGCCAAGAATCCCTGCCTTTTCCTACTTGCCAAAATCAATTAGTTAACTCATCGCAAAAGAATAAAAATTCTTCCTATCCACACTTGATATATGTTCACGAAATAGTCCTATCGACTCCGTATGTTATTCCCAGCCTTTGCAGCCTAGACCTGTACTTCACAATCTTTGTATCAACCACTGTCAGCTCTAACTCTGTGGCTTCATGGAAACTATTGATTTATGGCGATGACCCTTCTTGCCCATGTGCATCTCAAATCCACAGAGTGAGAGGAGCCCTGGAAATATTTATTCAGACAGATAACATCCTCCCTATTTAACAGAACTGACTTCCATGACCATGGGCACGTCTCGTTACCTAGGGACATTTCCACAGGATTACACAGTGAGGCCCTGACTGTGACTGTAAGTCGCTGCCACTGGATTGTCAAAATAAATAACAATAAAAACCAACCCTTAGAGAATGTGGGAGCAGCTGATGCTTGTTCTCTAAATAAATCATTTTTTAAAATTTTCAATTGAACAAAGATTCCAACAGAGATACCAGAAATGTATGTCATCCAATAGCATACCATATATTTTGTTGTATTATGTATAGTATAAAATAGAATATACTACTAGATGTACTCTATATTACTGCAATACATATTAATATATAGTATCTATATAGTATCTATATACTATATATTAATACAGAGACAAACTCTGTATTATACATATTATATATGACATATTACATATATTACTACATGTCATTGTGTATATATGTATGCCTCCTATATATGTTGTAGGTAAGAAAATGTGTGCACACATATGTGCATACATCATAAAACTATAAATTCTGTGGCAAAGGGAATATAATAATTAGTTTCTTCTTCCCTTTTCTCAGGGCCACAAAATTCAGGAAGTAACAGAGTCACTCATCGGACCTCAAAATTCCTCAAGGTTTCTTGTTCAATCATCACGACACACAACACTGAGAGAATGACTATCATTTAATCAGCAATCGCCACTTTGCTGATCATTTTGCAGGTAGTATCTCCGCCAATCCTCATGGAAAATCCATTAGTTGGCAATTGCTATCCCATTTTGCACATGGTATTACCAAGCTTCAGAGAACCGGGGAGACCAGCTCAAGGTACCAGCAATTTAAGCCCGGGTCTGGGCTTTCAGTCACTGCTCTGGCTCCCCCTTGATATTAGCTGTTCTTCCCTTTTTCCAAGAAAAGGGCTACTTTCCTTCGAACAATTTCACCATTACTTTAATCACTGGTCTGATTCAACATAAAGTAAGGTTTTTTTTGTTTTGTTTTGTTGTTTTGTTTTGTTTTGTTTTGTTTTAAAGGAGTCAACATTAATGAACATGTCCTCCCTTTTCAAAAGGTTGGAACAGGTGGGCCGTACACATGAACACCACTGTCCCAACAAGAAGCAGTAAGTAATTTAAAAGTACTTTTTAAAGCACAATCTATGGCCCCAAGAAGGAATGGGAGGCACGCCTATCCTTCCTTACCTCTCGGGTCGAATTGATAGACGTTCTGAATTGACTGGAGGCTGAATATGACTGGAAAAGGAAAGACAAATCCTTTTGAAATCCAAAATACTCCCAGTCATTTAAAGATTAGATAGGATCTTGAAAGACGAGCTGAAGGCTTCTCCCCTTCCCAACAGGCCAATGCATCGAGAGAGAGGAATCATCTTGGCAGAATGTGAGATCTAATTCGGGTGATAATCACAGTAGCATTGAAATCCAGGTTGGAAAATGACCATCTCAACCACACATAACTGCTTCTTTATTATCAGCCATCAAAAATTGATAAATCATTCATTTTTTGGCTCTAATCTATGGATGGTCTTATAGGTAGCTAGATTAAATATGCATTGCCCGGCAAACGTTATATAATTTCACTTTGTAAGTGTTCATAACACTAAGCAACTCTTCTCCTGATCAATTCTGTTATAACTTACATTTCAAATATGATCATTTGATTAATGACAGTTCCACCAGCCTGTAGGCTTCATGAGCGAACAGCTACAAGTAATAACTATTGTTTGTTGAATGCTTACTACGTGCTGGGCATTATACAAACAATCGCTCCTTTAATCTTCATAATAGCTCTCCAAATTAGCTACCGATCCCCATTTTATAGATAAAAGAACTTAGGGTTGTTCAATGACTAGTCTCGGATCTCACAGAAAGTTAAGAGGCAGCCCCAGACCGCACCCCAGAAAATCAAGCTCCAGAGATGAGGGCAAGAACAATATATGTATTTACCATCACATGTCACCAGGACATAGTCAGTACTCCATAAAATTTTAAGATTAAATGAGAAGCTGTTTTTTCTGGGTTGGGCCAGACCTGCATAGACCTGCAAGAAAGAACCTTGCTTTGTCTGAATCTCAGAGAGATGAGCATGTCCTCATATAGTCCAGAGCTCAAAGCAATTATCTTATAAAATGGGGCCAGATGAGGCGAATTCCCACAGGCCCCCAACAGAAACAAAACCTTCTCCTACTTCTCTTACATCAGTTGACTGTCCCCCTGCAATTCCCCAAACCACTGCTTAGTGCCCACACCCTCAGCCCGTTAAGCAAACAGAGAAAGACCCAAATGATACTTCAGTTCCCCACACACTCACTTCCTCCTTTTGTCTTGTCTGGGAAAAACTCACTAGCATTAAATATCTATGTAGTGCCAGGTACTGTGCTTTTGATCATGAAGTGATTTTAAAAGAATCACAAAACGGTACCCTGTTTTCACAGAAAGGTATGGATACCTAGAAACTGAAATTAAGGGTCAAACATTCTAAATATATTTTTTAAAGTATACATTTTAATGGAAACACAGAGGAAGAGGAAATTCATTTGAGCTCCTGCTAGAAATTCATGAAGAAACAAAGAATTTAAAGAGTAGCTTGAAGAATGTCAGAGGCGGGTTTGGGTGGACTGGAAAAGAGGGGCTCCAGACAGGAAGAAGGAAAGTGTTGGGTCAGAGACACACGAGGACAGCGTTTTAGATTCAGTCATTAAGTAGGTAATGGCTTGGACTTCTCAGGTGAACTTGACGCTGTCACCTCTTTCAGGCAATGTTCAGGAAACGACAGATAGAAGAACAAAGCCTTCCAAGGAAAACTGCTATAAACTGGCAAGCAAAGCAGATTCAGGAGTTTGGCTAATTGCAAAAAGGTGGACAAGAGGGTCCCTCTACTAATTCTTTCTCAGTTTCATTGTTTTGTTTTCTGATCTACCCAAAATCCCCTACTTGGGTGAACCACCTTTATTCCAGTGTCCATTTGCCTACATGTTTTAGAGGGAGCTGTGCACCCCTCCACCACCACTTCACTCCATGGAATGAGGCTCAGGACCAGCGAATGAGAAAATCTAGTCCTACAGCCCAGGGATTTGCTCAGTAGCTGGCACGTAACTCAGATTGGTCCATCAGAGCCTCCCCTGAGATTTTTCTGAGGTATCCCCAAAAGGATGCTAATTTCTCAGAGAACACATAGGGTTCTATTGAAGCCTGATGCCGAGAGGGCGAGCAGACGCCCTAAAGAATCAGAGTCCTTGTGTCATCACTAACCCTTTAGATGCAGCCATACCTGAAGCCTACCTTTCGTGCTGCCCAGGTCTGCAACCCGACCTTCCTCTCTCTCTCAAGCTTATTTGACTTGTTGCTGTAGTCGTTGTCTTTTCGTTTGTTTTCCCTGGGCACTGGAGGAATCCTGATGAAATCAGTGCCTAAACACCCTTTAACGTGATGCACTGTTATTCTGCAGTAGCTGTAGCTTCCCTTCTCATAACAAAAACTAGCAAGCTTGAAGAGATGCTACACACTTTCCCAGTTTGTTTGATATTAAGAGCCTCTCCTTTTGGAGGCCTCATCTCTGTTCTTTGAAGCACCACATTATTTTCTAAATTGCCAAAATGATTCAAATGATCTCAGACACCACAGCTTGTTTGATGGTTACGGCCATCGAGGGGAAAAAAAAAAGTGATGAAACTAAAGGCGATTATAAATAAAGCAGTGCAATACTCAAAGACTAACCATATTCAAGACAGGTCAGTAATGCGATACATTGAACTGGCTTAAGTTTAAACCATCTTTCACTATGTAAAATGTGTATATTCTTTACAGAATGGTAATAGTAGGTCCTGCAAATTTCCACATCAATAAAGAGTCAAATTGAGCTTATCAATATGGTAATCGATAATAAGGCCTGATGAAAGGGACCTTCCTGGCCACAGGCATTACAGTCGCTCTGCTCTTCATTTCCCCGCTAAGGGTCCACCACAGCTCCACGTACAGAAATAGCCTGGGGTTTAATCAGCATCCTCACTGAGAGGAATCCTGTGAATTAAATACCATCCCTCTCCAGAGTTCAAAAAAGTCACATTTGAAGGCCAAGGTTTAGATGCAAATAGGAGAGATGTGATCCTGAGAAAAAAAATATCAAACATAACCAGGAAGGACCCCTGCTTCCTGCCTAAAAGAATGTGCCCCAGAGTAGATTTTCTCTGATCTCTGCTTTAGAAAAATCCGTCCTCTTATCTGAAACCTCGAAAAGCTGTCACATTTTTAATGTTTCTGGAAGCTTGTAAATGATGAATGTTTCTTCCTTTTCCCCTCCTTCAGTGGAAGGGGGGAAAAAAAAGGTGTTATTCTGCCTGACTTCCAGGAAGATTTCCCGAGTATCTCAAAAAAGGAAAAAAAAAAGCCACAATTTGTCTGTTTTTATCAGCAATTAAAGATACTTTATCTAATTACTATGGAAGAAGCACCTTTTGACAATCATCTCTGACGAGCTGATCATTATCAGTAATTTATGACCAGTTTCTTAGTTAATTGTCCTCGGGAAGGAGAGCAGAAACCATTTGTATAGAAAAATATGTAGTCATTACCAACAGTGGGATTTGTTGGGAATGTGATTATAAATCACCAACCAGGGCTGCTAATGATCCCTGAGAAGAGGAGAGAATGAAGACAATGCAGACGCGACATCCAACTTTAGAGAACTATTCTGAGGGAAGAACACTTCATAATGAACTTTCCCCCACCAATTAAAATGAAGAATGGCTTGTCTTCCCTTAAAAGAGTATCAGACACTCTCTTCTAAATGCGGTAGAGTTGGGCAAGGGAGGAACACATTTCTGCTTCTACAGGCAGAGCTAGTTATAAAACACACGCGCAGACACTTTAAAGTTTGCCTCTCCTAACCAAGCTCACTTTGCATAAAAAAAATGGGCCCTACCTCATTTGTTTTCAAAGCTAACTGAATCCATCTGACTAAGCTTTGGCTTTAGGGCTTGAAAATTGTCTGTGTGGTCCATAAACCAAGTGTGAATTTGGGAGTCCTGATTTCTGTTTGAACTTGGCTTTGCCAGTTGCAAGCGACAGAAACTTGGGTGCATTATAGAGCCCATGGCCCCATTTGTAAAAAGGGACTGGGGCTCATGCCTGCTATGGATTGAAGTGTGTCCCTCCCGCAATATGCTAGACCTAACCTCTGGTACCTGTGAATGTGACTTTATTTGTAAATAGTCTTTGCAAAGGTAATCAAGTTAGGATAAGGGCACCAATGAAGGCAAATTTGAACACAGAGACACACATAAAGGGAAGATGATAGAAAGGCCCATACAGAGAACACGTGCGGATCGCAGCAGAAACAGGAGTTACATAGGGATAAGCCGAGGAATGCTAAAGATTGCTGGCAAACTACCAGACGCTAGGAAGAGGCAAGGAAAAAATTTTCCTACTGGTTTCAAAGGGAATGTGGCCCTGCCACCACCTTGGTTTGGGGCTTCCTACCACGAGAACTGTGAAACAATAAATTGCTATAGATTTAAGCTGTCCTGTTTGTGGTACTTTATTATGACAGCCCTAGAAAACTAATATAATACCTACCAGGGACCTTGAACAGATTATATGAGAAAGGGCTTGGAATGTGCCTAGGACAGCTTAGCAGGAGATAGGTGTGCAATGAAAACGCTTGTTCGAGTGCTTCATGAAATATAACGCTACTTAGACAAACAAGAGTCAGTGCGTATACAGTCCGTAATAGAGAGTGTCTGGAAGGCAGAGTACTCAGGCTGGAAGAGCCCTGGGTTTGGCATCAGAAATCTGAGATTCAGACTCAGTACGTCCATCTCTAAGCCTTTACCAGAGTGGACTTTACACTCCTCACCTATGCTTTTGAAACACGGGCCTTCCACACAAAGGGCTATGGGCCTAACTGGGATCATATACATCACAAGTCCTTTGCAGTTTGAAGCATTGTTCATTAGCAGACCACTAAGGCAGGGTCCAGGAATGCTGTGGTGAGCAATTTAATGAGAAGCCACAACAGTAAATCTGCAATTATAAACTGGAATCAGAATAATGCAGAAAAAAAAAGACAGAGAGAAAGAGAGAATGCAATGAAATCTTTGTAGTGGGAGACAGTTATTGAAAGAGTGGTAGAATGCCTCACTGCTGGGTTTAAGCTAAAACTTGACACAAAAGTGGACTTTGCTGGGCGATGGTAGCAGGATGTGCCCTCTGGCAGAAGGAAGGGCACGCGTCTCTAAAGCCGGGAGCATGGCCGCAGTGTGGTTAGGGTCCTAGGAATGAATAGTTAGAGCAGTGATTTTCAATGTTTTCCATCTCATGGCACATATAAGCTAATTACTAAAATTCTGCAGCACACAGAAAATATATGTAGTTTTTGCTGATCTGACAAAAAAAGAGGTGTAATTTTGATTCATTCACACCGGATGACCATGGTGCTGTTGGCTTAAGTCAATTCTTAATTTGGTAACTTAAGGAAAACGAGGTGAGTACCTCTGACTAAATAGGTATTGCATGTTTTAAAAATTCTTGTGGCGCACTGGCTGAAAATCACTGGGTTAGAGAGAGGGGGGTTAGAGGGAAAGGCAAGAGGCCAGGTTATGCTAAGACTGCAGGCCAAGTTATCCATTTTTATGTTATCTCTGGGTTTTAATTCATTGTTGGGAGGGCATAAAGGATGTGGTGAAGTGACTTGATTTGAATATTAAAATGTTTGCTCTGATTATTATAGATAAATTGGATTAGCAAGTAATGAAATAGGGAGACCAGTTAGGAGGTTATAGTCCAGATGCAGGTAGCTTAGATCAAATGGCAACAGTGGAGCTTGAAAAAAGTGGACAGATTTTGAGACATCATTTGGAGAAAAGCCATTATTATTACTTTTATCTCCTAATTTAATTCTACTCAGTCCTATTGGAATGCCTTCTGCTACTTTCCTGACAGATGGCCAGCCTGAAAAAAAGATTCATTAGTTTAAACTAAATAACCTATGCTCAATCACCCTTTTCCACATCTCCCATAAAAAATAAGCTCTTAACTAATAATCATAAAAGCAGATGTGTGCAAACAATGCTACTGTGCAAGGTAACTTATTCCAAGTTAGGTCAAGCTCAGAAACAATAACATCAGTCCTGGGTACCTTTCACTGACCAGTTCTATGTGCCTAGCATCCTTCAGCACACTACATAACCTGGCTCATTCAATTCTCACCGTAACTTGGAGAAACTAGTATTACTATCTCTATTTTACAGATGAGGAAACTAAAGTTTTGAAAGGTAAAGAAACCTGTCGAAAGGCACACAGTTAGTCGGGGGTTGACACGCAGCAAGTGGGATTGTAGGTGTGGTTCCACCATGCATCAAATCTTATAGGGAACCATGAAGAGAATGAAAAGGGTATCCGATACAAGACTGAAACAAAGAAAAAAACAGCCAATTACAGCCACTTATAACTGATGATAACAGGACAGAGTTGAACCTATATGTAAACATTTCTATGACATCCCATGAAATATTAACTTGCAGTGCTTCCCAGAACATTAATTTAGCTAAATGCACAATGAAACTGAGAAAAAGTTTGCTACAGATATTTGCTGGGTGTTCCTCAGATAGGAAGTGGGGAAAAACCTGTTTTTTATGCCATTAATAACAGTTCCTCTACTGCCTAGATATTCTTGATTTGAATCTGTTCAATATTCTCAGGTTAATGTCTTGTTACCAAATATGCAGTGACACAGAAGTATCTCTCTTCTCCCAAAGTGGAACCCAAGTATGATAAAATGGATGCCACCTTTAAGTGGGGCCCGTTGCAGCTTGGCAGTCGCTGGGCGGCTCTGTGTTAAATACTCTACTGGTGCTAGGGATACAGAGATAAACAAGACACTCCCAGGTCTCATAGTCCAAGAGAGCACCAGATGAAACACCCAGCAAAGCATCTTATGCACTGTATACTTCTGGCAAAGATAGCCAATCGCAGACGCGGTGCTTTTCACAATCTCTCCCCTTTATGCTTTTTTAAGCTTAAAAGGAATGTGGTCCGTGTTTTTTGTCTCCCAAATACCCAGATGGCCTTTATATCTTGTCTCTCTCTTGACGTATTTTTTTTCCATGCAGGGTGCCCTGCACAGACATGTCTTCTTCTCCCAGGAATTATCCTCCTGTGACATTTCAGAAAACTCACGTCACAGAGTGTTTAGAAAGAGCCTCCAACTTCCTTTGAGGTGCTTCACTGTGAACCTCAGGGAAAAATTTTCACATAATCCTGTAGGTGTCTCCCAAAATGTTTCCCTCTAACCTGGCAAAAATCATCCAAGCCAGAAGGGCATGCAAGTGGAAAAGAGAGAACAACAAAGCAGCAAAGGTCTTCCCTGAGCCACAGTGAGGTATAAAAAGTGCAAAGCCCAAGGTGTGGGGAGAGAAGCTCTCCGAGAGGGAAGAAATAAGCCCCCGCGCTGAGCCAGAAGTCCAAGTTAAGAAAGAAAACATTTCTCAGGCAGACCTTGCTTATGCCCATACACGAGGGTTCATACAGTCCAAGGGGTGTCTGCCCTTCCATCTCTCCATGGCACAGGCAGTAAAGCCTCTTAATGGCTGGCAGCTGTCACCATGCCCAAGGTTCCTGACTTCATATGCTATAGGGAAGAGACACCGTACTATGAAATTTTAAACATGAAGCTAAGAGAAGGTTTCTCCCTACCTAAATAATTACGTGTCCAAACTAAGACACAGGGTACAAATGCGCTACATTTTAAGCATACCTCTCGTCAGCTGCTAAGCACTGAACTCATTTAAATTTGAAATGAACAAAACCGTTGATCAAAATTGGTTTGGATGTGATCACTGCCAAAGGCTAGACTCACCTGGGGAAGGGGAAGCCCAGGAAGAGGAACGAGGAAGTGTCGGAGAGCAGAGAGATGCACACTGCGACGGACAACACTGTGACGGGCAAAAACCCTGTCAAATTGTGCCTCAACAAGGCGTGGTCCCCATTCATGTATCAAGAGGACGTGAAGGGCAGGTTAATGAAGTTCACAGACAGTCTTGCAAAAGAAGATGACCGCAGCACCCAAGAAGGCAGAACCCGTGTCTAACTGCGGTTCCACACGGGGAAGCTGATCGTGCTGTTACCCGCCGAGACACGTTCTTTCAGCTCTGTGGTCACTGGCTCAAAGGCCAGCAAGCAGCAGGGTGCCCCTCCAAGGCACACCGGCCCTGGCGCCTGAGTTTACCCCACCCCCTGTCCAGCCCTGTAAGAGGTGTTATTTGAGAAAGAGAAAATAAATAAATATCTGCCCTCCCGTCAAGTATAGCTTGCGAGTCTCAAGATTTATTCTAAAACCAGATGTTAAATCAATGGTATGGACGCTAGTTGCAAGGCCTGATGCAAACTGTTCTTGGGTTTATTCATCCAGATGCTCACACTAAAAACCTGAGGTTTTTTAAAAGTCTTTTTTGCTCACCTCTCACACTAAGTTTAGAGAGAAGTCCTCATATTTATGCCCAGAATATATTCTATGTCCCTTCCCACTGTTACCACATTAGCGTGGCTACCACCATCTCTCCCCGGCTACACCCATGGATTCCTTCCTGCTTCCTCTGCTACACCCATTACAATAGATTCTCCACATAGTTGTGAAAGAGGTCATTTAAAGAGAAATCTTATTCCATTCCTCCTCTATTTAAGACTCTGCAGTGTCTTTCCACTGCACGCAGAAAAACCAGTAAGTAATTCCTTACTGTCACCTTCTAGCCACTGAGCCCTAGGTTAGGTGGCCATCACCCCGCATGACAGTCATCCACACTTCTTAGTGGATCACTGGCTCACCTACATATTGTCTGATTCCTGCCTTAGGACAGAAGCTCCCTCGGAGCAGGGAACTTTCCAGGCCTGTCAACTGCTCTTACCCCTGTTTAAAACAGTGTTTGACACTTAGTAGGTTTTCAATAGATACTTGTTAAATGAATGAATGCATGTCAGAGTCCTCTATACAAAGAGGACGGCGGATAGCTGGATCACAAAGCTCCCCTCCTAGGCTATTCCAGGAGAGTCTGCAACCAGTTTCCCTGCTGAGCCTAGCCTGGGAGGACCTAGGGCCGTCACACCATTATACGGACTGTAAGGATTCTACTCTGTGCTCCACCATCGACTCATTGTGCAACCTAGAGGTATTTTTTTCCTTTCTGAAATATAGTTTTCCTTTATTTGGAAGTATCTTGGAGCTCTTTCATCTCTGAAAGTGTCATTATCCAGGATTCCTCCTTATAAAATACTTTATTCACTCCCCGTTAATGTGATCAGTAGTTACTCTTGGTGCTATCTTTTAGTGTGGAAGTATTTTGGGGATCTGGGCAGGGATTTCCTCTGATACCAGATAATCACTGACCTAAACTCCAAGAAGTCAGAGAACAAACATTGCAGAGGATTTATAATGTCAAAGTATTACAAATATAATTTTTAAAACATCAACTAGTATTTTCTCTAATAAAAAAGCTCCAACTAAGCTTATCTGTGAGAAAATTAGTGATTAAATTTTGAAATCCGAACACCTTTTAAGCATTGTATAAAAACTTGTCAACACAGACATCACAAACTCGTGATGACCACTCATGAACTCTCAAACTGAGTTTCTTACAGCCAGCTCATTCTGTGGCTACCTATGAACAAACAACATAGAAGGAGAATTTCACAAGACGTTTACGGCCAAACACTCCAATAGTGAAGTATCCATGAATGTGAAAGTTTACCTCTGTAGTCACAGGCTGAATTCCCTGGGTCACACACAAAACAGGTCATTGCTCTGGAGGCATCAGCCCCTCGACTGACATGATAAGGACAGCCCGCTTCTCTGGCCCATCAAAAGCAAGATGCATAAAGCCCTGTGCGGAGCAGAGACCGTGGGCTATGGGAGGTTGCTGTATAGCCCAAAAGTAATAAAGTTCCCTTTCTTTTAAACATGGTAAATTTCTCACTCGTAGATTGGCTATCCGGGAAGAAAACTTTCAAAAATTATGTTTAAAGCATTTTTGTCTTATTCAAGAAGGTTCGAAACGTTCACAGAGAAGGTAAAAGCAATTAGTTTATAGGAGGAAAATGACAGAATTATAGAAATTAGAAAAACAAGTAATTGTGATGCACAAGTAGACCCAAGCCATTTAACAAGGTAGGGAATAGGGCAGAGACAAGCACCATAATAGTCCAACAATAGCTGATGCTGAATGCTGCACGTCCGACCCTAGGCGGGCTGCTTTCCTGCATTGTCTTAGTCAGCCATCAGCCACTCCTGGGAGTAGTACACTATGGCTTGTTTGGGGAAATGAGGCAGAGGGAAGTGGAGTGACTAGCCCACGGTTAAACACCTATAAAGTGGCAGGACTAGGGCTCACACCTGCACCTACCCCATCAACCTGCCCAGTGATTTGAATGGAAGTTTCCTGCCAGGGCAACAGCTAGTCATGGTCCAATTACTTTCTGCATCAAAAGCCATCACCTTTCTGCTGGGTCTGAGGAGTCTGTCTTTTGGAGAGAGCCATGGGGGAGGATTCTTAGTTTAATCATACAGGACACTCTACTTGAGATAGTAAATAAACCTGGGAGAACAAAATACCTAAGTTTGGGCCAAGGCCAACTCTTCAACCTCCCCACCGGGCCCCAGATAGAAATAGACAATGAATTATTGTGATGAGAAAATAATCCCCCGGGTCCAAGATAGCAAGTTTGGCGCCTTTTTAAAATGGGTACTATATTGATATGTGCCAGAAACAACCAAGACAGAGGCTCTTAAAGAAGCAGTGAGAAAAATCATGATGTAGCTGAAAAAAGACAAAGAAACTCAATCATCAAGAGTTGGTAGGAATTCTATTGAAAAAAATTAGCACCAAAAAATAAAGATTCTGATAATATAAGGAAAAAACTGCAGATTTTTATTTTTTCTTCTTAAAGTGATGTCCTTTCTTTGCTATTTAAGATGACAAATAAAAGCGATTTTTGTAAAAGTGAAAAAAAAGTAAAAATTGGTAGCTACAGAACAGTCCCAGAGATGTACATTACAGAAGAGGGGATATAGTCACTAATATCATAATAACTATGTATGGGGTCAGGTGGGCACTTGAAACACTGAGGGGACCCCTTTGTAAAATATATGATTTTGTAACCACTATGCTGTACATCTGAAACTAATACAGGATAATATTGAATGTAAACTGTAATTGAAAAAAAAAGTTAGTACAAATTCTGTTCAACTTTTTGAGTACCTCTGAAACGTTTTCCACAACAGCTGTGCCATTTTGCCTTCCCGCCAGCAATGTATGAGGGCTCCAATTTCTCCCCACCCTCAACAACACTGTTACTTTCCTGTTTTTTTAATAGCCATCCTGGTGGGTATGAAGTGGTGTCTCGTTGTGGCTTGATTTTCATTTCCCTAATGACTGATGATTTTGAGCATCTTTTCATGTGCTCGTTGGAGGTGATGGCTGTACAACATTGTGCATGTGCTAAATGCCACTGCACCATACAATTTAGATGATTAATTTTATGTTATGTGAATTTTTCCTGAATAATAAAAGCTCAAAAGCAGAAATCTAAACAAAAGCAATTAATTTGCAAGTTACCTCAAATTTCCTAAGATATACTCTATCTTGTCCCCTAGGTCATTTTCTCCATCCGGCCAATTATTACAGATAATTATTTAATTAAATATATACACACATATGTATTTTCCCCTTGAATTGCAACTACCAATGAGTATTGTTTGCTAGCCTTCATTTGGACCACATCACCTCTGCTTGTCAGCTGCAAAACCTTAAGTCACGGCCTCACATTCTCGATTGGGCTCAATATTTGTTGAGTGGTGTATGATGATAAAGATGGCAAAACTCCAGACACTACACTCTAGAGAAGTAAACTGACTTTTAAGGCAGTAGCCTATGGGCAGTATAGGCATTTACACATGGTCTCTAAATCAGGCTGCCTGAGTTCAAATTCCATCCTCGCCATTCACTCCATGCTCTCGCTAGCTACGCAACTCGACCATCTCACTAAATCTCTCTAAGCTGTACTATAGCCCCCCCGCAGTATGTATTGTGCCTGTCTATACTGCAGTATTAAATGTAATAAAACAATCATGAGTCAATTCATGTTAGCTATTACATAGTAACATCTGCTTTGTTCTCCCCTGTATGCAACTCTATTGCAGAGGCCCACATGCAAGTGTGTTTATTCTTGGTTAAGGCCCTATAAAACCTTTCTATTCATTGTGTGACAAACCAGTAGTATCAGTATCATTTGGAAGCTTGTAAGAAATGCAGAATCTTAGACTTTCCCCCAGACCTAGTCAAAAAGATAGGCATTTTAAGAAGATTCCCAGGTGACTCTCAAGTTTGTAGAGCTTGAGAAGCACTAGTACAGAACAGCTAAAAAAAAAAAAAAAAAGAAAAGACCGCACTGAGCATGTTCTCTAGAGCAGGGCTGTGAACAGCTCTAGTTGTACACCCTACAGTAAACATGAGTATGCATTTGGCTTCTTCGCTAGGAAAGGCCATGCACAGAGGGAAATTTCCCCAAATTAATGGAGTATTAGAAAAAATAACAATCACTTCCTGCAAATAGATTAGATATGCCATGGCTCTATCTTCCAAATTACTCTAATACTCTGGAAACATTATTTAACTCCCAGGAGCAAAATAAACCACAGGAACGCATGACTGTACTTGACCGTGGCAGACCAACATTACTAATCCCCTGCATTATCAATCTTCCTTTAATCTTCCAAAATTCTCTCTCCTCTTAAGAGCGATCTTGACTTGTTGGGCCTAAGACACATTATAAAATCTAAAGATACCCTAGAGATCCAAGAGACCTCATGCACTGTACTAGCTGAAGAAACACTGTTGTTTGCTACTAATTATAATTAGACTTACCACTCTGCAAGAACAGAGAAAAATTTTAAAGAAACAAAAACCTCTTGGGCCCCCCATCATCCTTCTGTGACAGAGCTCATTTAAAATGTAGTACATCATCAAAGCCACATTACACTGATGATATAGAATTTATGAGGGATGTCCTCCTTCATATTACGCATTAACTTGAAGTCAACGGGGGAGGACAATAGGGGACAAGAATTAGAATGTGCAAAACATTCGGAGTCAGTTGAATGTACTCAATTGCATGCTGGTAAAAACATAAATCGCAAAGTGAGAACTATTTTTTTCCGTCCTACAAGATTATCTGGAGACAGTGGATGTTTTGAAAGACCTGAATATACTGGTGATTTACTTGTAGTCTAAAGAAGCAAATATTTTTATAATCTAAGATTTTTCATTGCATTTACACAAAATGGTCAAGCAAATCATCTGGGTATCAATGTCTACTAAGCATGTGCTTATTAATATCCCTGAATTATCTTTGCGATTTACTGAATGTCCATCCCAGTGTCATAAAAGCAGGGGGCAATGTCTCTGAGTTTTGCAAATGACCTGGAGAAAAATAGCTATGAAGTCAACTCTACAGAGAGTTTACAGGCAAAGGGAAGAAATACAAAAATAAATAATGGATTCTAAACATTCATATTGTCACCATCCAAGGAAACGTGACCAGAAAGGGAGACTGAGAACTGGTGTAGCATTCACAAAATAGGCAGTGAGTAATTAAATGCACTTATGCTGGTTGCTGTGCCCCAGAGGAATATGGGAGAATCTCCCTGTAAGGGCCTCACTTTCAGAACCTGGCTCAAGTGGCTGGGGGTTAAAGCCCGAACTGTGCATAGGTGTCAGGGTTCTGGTCTTTTGAGGAAGGTCGAAACCACTGGTTAGTTCATTGGGTCATTCCTTCAATCACTCAAGCAAAATTTATCAAGTATTTGCACCAGACCATTTACATTGGTGGAAGATACATCGGTGAATACACTGGACATAGCAATAGCCCTCAGGAAGCTTGCAACCAACAGGAATAACAACAGTGAGCCAATGGTTTTAAGGATGTTGTTCCTGAGCAGGTGTAGTTGATCTGTCCACACTCTTAGTATCTGCCTCATCTAGTGCCAGGTCTCAGCTTTGCTATTCCTGTGTTGGAGTTGACAGCTCTAACGTCTACTATTTGGTACTTGGACAACCTAGAATGCTCCTGTGTATACCAAGAGTGTTTTACAAGACAGACATAGGATTCATCAGAAGTAAGATTAGTCTTCTCAGGACTTCATTCCCAAGTAGCCAGAACTATTTTTGATCATCACAAGTGTTGCTTGGGGATATCAAAAGACTTCCCTTTGTTCAGATAGGGAGTAAGAAAGAAGTGACTGGTCATGGTGGTGACAACAGGGCACACGGAGCCAGGCTATGGTCTCCTACACACACAGGCAGTCTGAGACCTTTGCTTGTCCGCTTTCCACAATGTGTGCATCCTAGAAGCAGAGACAGGAAGCACGGGAGTAAGGCTAAGTGTACTAAAAAGAAACAAGAAATCAAGGTTCCGACGAAGGGGTTCTGAGCACAAAGCAATAAGAGCCATCTAGAAAAGGAACTCGCAGCACAAAACTGCACTGTCTAACGTGTGCACGTGCAGGAGGAAAACCGTAAGAAAAAAGACACTGGCCAAGAAGTACTCTGGAGGAATGATCTTCAGAAAGGGGGTGGAAGAGTGAGGATGAGGAATGTTTAGGAGGCACAGAAAGGGCAGCACAGCCCTTATAAAGACAATGGACAGTAAATAGCACCTTAATGTGGAAGCAGACTATAGGGTTCTCCATACATCTGAGAAAAGGGAACATGGGAAATGTGGTGTGAAGTGTGGGCTGAGGCAGCTCCAGATCCTCTAAGCCAGAGGATAGAGATCAGCCTTCTGGGTGAAGAGGGATTTAGCATCATTTATTGATGCAGCAATTGATCCACTTTCTTAACAGTACCTAGGCTTTTTAAGGGGAGTTTGAGGTCCTTCGTTTTGTGGTGTCTTATTTTGGAAGATGAAGAGCTTCTGGGAGGCACCTTTGGTCAGATCCTAGCTCTCTCTGCCAGAGTGGATTCGAGAAGAGGATATGTGGCCTGAGCTTGGCCAATGGGATGTGCTCTCCATGGATCTGGAACAGGTGCACAAAGACACACTTGAATTCATTTTGTTCCACAGATGAGGCCTCTCCATTGCTTTGTAACTTCCATGCTGCCAACGTTGCTTTTTTTAGCCTCCTCTCAATACTGTAAGCTCCCCACAAATCACTAATAAATATCCTTTTTGCTTACTATAAGGGGAAAATTGGTTTCTGTTGCTCGTAACCAAAGAGCCCTAATTGGTCCACAAATTTTAGACTGTCCCTGTAATGAACTGCAATGCTTAATTTCACTCCTTTGTAAATTGGGTTGATATTCTTACATGAAGGATAATTACTTTGTTCTCATGAAATCCCTTTTGATGTTATAAATCTCCATTAAGAAGCCCTGTTTGGGTCCATGAGAAACTATCTCTACCTCCCAGAAAGGCAAGACAAGGGCTATTACACCACATATGCTTAGAGAATGGGTCGTTCATTACAGAGACGTGGAAAATTTGGGACACTTTCACTGAAACACTACTCAGCTTCCTTTTTTTTAAATACACCAAATATAGATATTTTCCAAAGGCCCATGGTATGAAAAACAGAAAAACTATGAAAAGTAAAAAAAAAATCACCATATTCCCATAATCATCAGAGCCCATACCCAATATAATTGCCTTAAGATAGGTGTTGGTCTCAGAAGAAATCTAGCAATGAGTTTGAGGATTTAAGAGAAACGATCGTATATCTGTAGAGTCCTGATTACTGTTCCCCAGCTCACTTGAGAAGCCACGCTAGGAGAACCCCTTGCTAATACCAGGAATGCCTGCAAGAAAGGGAGTTGAAATTCTTCTTCCCCGTTGGATGTCTGCTGATACAGCAAACCTGTTGGGTGTCTGATAGATGGCCCTAAGCACAGGGCAAATTAGAACTGAAGGAAGCTGAGGGGCAGAGCAGAAGTGAGAGAAACAGTGGAAGGACTTTCAGTCCTACCATTTGGCATTGTAAGCACGAGTGAGTTTATCATCATTCATGTAGTTCCCACAGAGAGAGCTGAGCCTGAGCCACCTCGGTGTATTCCAAGAGGGTCTCCTGCAAGGTGAGGGCACTATGACCTGTGGGATATGTTGGTGGAATAGATGCCAAGAAGGGAGTTGAATGGAGATTTGCTGGAGCTAGATTTTCCACAAGGAGAAATCGAGGAACCAGGAGGCCCCTGATTGAAGTGTCTGTGTTACTTCCAGGAAAAGTTAGATCTAATATATTTGCCACACAGAAGCCAGAAAAATTGCAACAATCAGCAGTAAGAGGAAGACAATGGCCCCTTTGAGTCTGAGAACTATTATCCTTTCTTTTTTAACACCATACAAAATACTTTACTTTTTAAGATTTCTTTATTGTTATTCTATTATAGTTGTCCCAATTTTCCCTCCTTTCCCCTCCTCTGCCCATCCCATACTCCCCCCACCACCTGCTCCCACAGTCGATTCCTACCCTGTTGTCCATGTCCATGGGTCATTCATACATGCTTTTTAACTAGTCCCTTCCCCTTCTTTACACCATTATCCCCCTCTCTCCTCCCCTCTGGTCACTGTTAGTCTGTTCCATGTTTCCAAGCCTCTGGTTCTATTTCATTCATTAGTTTATTTTGTTCATTAGAGTCCTCTTTTAGGTGAGATCATATGGTATTTGCCTTTTGCCGACCAATTCAAAAGAACTTTTGCACCACTATATTCACGGCAGTGCTATTTACAATAGCCAAGTTCTGGAAACAGCCTAAGTGCCCATCAGTAGATGAATGGATCAAAAAACTGTGGTACATTTACACAATGGAATACTATACAGCAGAAAGAAAGAACTCCTACCTTTTGCAACAGCATGGATGGCACTGGAGAATACTATGCTAAGAACTAAGAACCTTTGCTTCTCCTTTCCTTCCCTAAAGCTTGTTCAGAAGAAATAGCCCCAAGACATACAAAGCCCTCCCTCTCCATTCCAAGACAAAGCACGGGAGTGGATGAAAACGTACCTCCCCTTCTCCTCTTCAGGCCCAGAACTGCAAGTCTGACTAGAAAGAAAAGAAACCTTCGATGAATCATGCTGCTTTCAAAAAGAAAACAAGGTAAATTCCAATTGAGACTATACTAAAAACCAAAAGTAAACAGAAGGTTGAAAAATCTGTTCAAGGTGTTATTAAGGGATGGGGGGCCTGATATGCAACCCAGTACAGTTGGGGGCAGTGAGTGGAGAAAAAGAAAACCATCTCAAGTTCATATCACACTGAGCTGACACTATTTAATAAACTGGTGACAGTGTTCAATAAAAATGGTGACAGAGTGAGAGAGAGAGAGAGAGAGAGGGGGAGAGAGATCTTAATAAGCCATGTAATTTAGATTCCCAAGTGTTAACACAACTGGATCCTTTGTAGAACTTTAAACATGCACTCCCATACATGCTGTGGAGTCTAAGTAGTCATTTGGTGATAATTCACCAATACTTGTTACTTTAATACACATATATCTCACTTCATGTAATCACCATGCTGCAAGCAAAAATGGTAGACTCAATGTTATGTTTAAGAAAGTGTGTTTGTAATGCAGGGGTAGAAGTTGCCATCCTTTGAATGTGCTTTGGTTTAGAAGATAGTATACCATGAAATTACCCTTCTTTGGTGGTGTGTGTTTTTTTTTAAATGTCAAGTTACATAGATTAGCTGTCAGGTGGAAACATACCTTCAACACATCCTGGAGTCTATGAAAAGAGAGAGGCTGGATATTTGGAGTGGTTTGCAATAAATTTTTACCCACTAATCAGGTGTTGAGAAAAATGTGTTTCTCCAAAATACATGACTAGGTGGATTAATTGTTCTCATCCTGGAGAAAAAGAAAGCTAATTGATATCATTCAAGCTCTAATAATTTTTACATGTTGACTCAACATTTGTTGAGCTGCTACACCAGTGTGTTTCTTCTACCAGGCGACATGTGACAATGTCTGGAGACATTTGCAGTTAACACAGCCAGGGTGGGGAGGGGGGTTGTTACAATCACCTAGTGTTTTTAGAGCATGGATGTTACTCAACATACTGGACAGCTCCCCTGGACAAAGAATTTTCCATCCTGTGCTGAGGAAACTCCCCCTATAATATGCTTAGCCCAAGCAATGTCAAGATGAATAAGCCCCTGCCCTCAAAGGGCTCACAACCAAGATGTAATTTTGCAATCACATTTATCCTTGTTAAACTGACATAGAATTGTAATGGCTATTTCTACCAGTTCCAAATATAGGATGTGTGAAGGACATCTCCCTTTCCCAGCTGTTCACCATGTTCTCCTGTTGCCTTTGGAGATGATACTGTAGGAAACATGCAAATAAAGAGGAAAGACAAGGTCATTTTTTATTGGCTCTGCAATGACTGTGCATTGATGGTGGTTTTATCCAAACATTTATAATGTGCTGGAGACTGTTCAAATAGTTAGGCAGCTGGTCAATTTTCTAATGAGTGAGGCATCATGAGTTTGGAAACTAGAAGTCTAGTTGTCTCTGACAGGTGAAGGGCATGCAGAACACATCTCAGGCATTTCCATGGGATCAGTTATCAAAAGTTCAATGTGCAGGGCAACTGGAGGTTTGGGGTAAAGGGGCTTAAGAGATAGGGAAAGGAGGGCAGAGATGCTGTAATGAGAATCGGAGTCTAGGTAAAAAAGGGGGGAGAAGAGACTCATGAATCAGGGATCAGGAAAGGTTTTCTGGAGGTGACAGGACTCTGGTGATCTTTGAGGGTGCAAACAATTTGAGGTCAATCAGAAGGGCATTCAAGGGAAAGAAATTTATGTGGACCAAAGCACAGGGTAAGTCACACATGACACATGAAAAGGAAATACAGGTTAGTCACGGATTGAGAAAGAGGGTAACCAAAGGAGATGAAGACGGATACAGCAGGCTCTTGGAGGACAGGTGTGGACACTCGTCTCCATCGTGGATGTCTGCATAGGGGCCATGGATAGGAACCTGTGTTGTATGCACACTCTTCTAAGGAAGCCGCTGCAAGCAGCAACCATCACTTCTCCCAAAAGCCTCCCTTGGTGAGAGAAAACCCCAGGCTATGAGTCAGTGACTCGAGACTCTGGCATTGTGGGAGAATCCTCATGTTCTCCAGTTCCCTTAAACAGGAAGCTTTCAACATGATCAAGACCAATTCTCAAGGTACAAGATTTCTACATTGTTTCAGTTGTCTATTGTTACAGTTTAGAGAGTCCTAAACAATAAGGCAAAGAGGTGTTTTAAGTGGCTCTAACAAGGCAGAGAACAGGCAAAAAAGTGACGATCCACAATCCATACCAGTTACATGCTCAACGTGAATATTTATGCATGTATTTCAAAGGCTGGCAATATGAAAGATAACCAAAAATACATTAAGCAAGCCGGCGTTATCACCTCGTGGGGAAAAAGGAAAGGGAATACATATATATATCTTAGTATAGACCTACACTATCTCTGGAAGTTACAAAAGAAACTGATTCAGACTAGTTACTGCCAGGGATGAAAAACGAGAGTCCAGAAATCATGGGTGGAAAGCCTTATTTTTCTCTATATACCATTTCTGATTTTTTATTTTTTTAAATATTTTAACATATTCAATAATAAATACATTAATTTAAAAAGAAAGATCACCAGTACAAAGAGACTTATGAAAAAAAAACAATCAGCCAAACTCCTTTGGGAGCCAGTGTAAAACAATGTTTAAAAGCACAGACTGAAGTTGATTTTCCAGGTTTGAACAGCTCGTCTGTCAATGGACAGGCATGTGACCTTGGGCAATTAATTTAATCTCTCAAAGATTATATAATTTATGTGCAATGAAGATAGTAGTCATACCTGCCCCAAAGGGTATTAGATTTAAGCATTAAATGAGGCACTACGTGTAAGGTATCTAGCCCATGCCTAAAACATAAGTGTTACTGCAGTCCAGTCAACCACATTCTAAAACAATGTAATGTGACTGGTGCATCTACTGGTAGAATCTCTTGGCTGGTGACTCAGATCAGATGAATGTCAACAGAGCCTTTCACAGCATTAGCAATTGTGCTTAGTATTAATCCCCATCCTGTGCAGCAGAAGAGAAATGGCCCCACATGTCCCACTCATAATGACACCACAGGAAACCCAACACAAATTACTCAGTGCTGGCAGAAACGTTGCAGGGAAGGGCCCTTTCCTTTCTTAAAACATAGGAATTAATCCATTGATCACTGTGAAATTAGATCCTGCATTTAAACTTTCTACCTGAAGCTTCATTTTTGTGAGGAGTCTTCTAAGCACTCCTTGGTAGGAACCGAGTTGCCATGATAAAAAGAGTGTGTCGAAAGAAAGCTCAGGTCTACATTTCCATGCAAAAGTTTCATATAATTTTCACCTAAGAAGAAACAGTCAAGAGTTAAACAAAGAGAGAGAAGGAAGAGCTTTGAGTGGCCTGAAATAAAGAATAGGTGTATTAAGGTGAGGTGGGTATTTACTGATCTTCCTCTCAAGTGAACATTGCATGCCTCACTTCACCTTTTTCCTCTTACACAACTGCGCTCCCAAGGCATGAACATTGGTTACTTTAGTGATAAAAATGGCACCTCAAACTGTTTAATTCCATGTTTTCCAACCTCGAACCTAGAAGTCTTTAAGTCATATTTAACTGATACTCGGGTTATACATTCAACCATCACTAGTTTCACAAATGCTTTCTTTCCTTCTTTCTCTCTCTCTCTCTCTCTGTATTTCTCTCCCTCCCTCCCTCCTTTCCTTCATCAGATATTTACTAAGTGCCATCCTTTAACAGACACTCCTCTACATGCTGGGGAGAGACATGAGGGAGACAGAGCTGAGTAAGGACAATCATTTCACGGTGCTTACATTCTCGTTGGCGGAGATAGGTAATGAGTAATTAAACAAGTAAATAAGATTATCTTAAAGAGCAGTACATACTAATGAAATAAAGTGACTCCTAGGGAGGACCTCCCTCAGTCAGGATGGACAAGGAGGCTGCTTTGACACCTGTGTAAGAAGGACCCAGCACTTTAAAGAACTAGGAGTGCAATACCCCAGACAAAGTTGGGACAAAAGCAGAATGAACTCAGGCGTGTTCAAGGAAGGGAAGGAAGACAGTGTGGCTAGACACGGAGTAGAACATGAGAAGCAGGAAGGGGCTAGGTCCAACAAAGCCTGTAGGTCAAGGCAGGGGTTTGGATTATACTCTAAAAGCAGACAGAAGACAGAAAAAGTGTTTATACGGTATCCTTTTTCAAAATATCCCTTCTTATGGTTCACCTTTTCTTAGGTACTTTAGAGGCAGGCTAGTTATTTCACATTAGTTAAATATTAACCTGGTTATTAATATTAACTTACTTACTCCCAATTTGAATTATAGTTTCTGAATAGGTAATATTTAACTTTATATGCAACACCCATCTCTTCCCATCAGAAAAATTAATAGAAACAGCTTCATCCAGAACCACTCTCCTTAGGCAAAGCCAAGGCATATTTTGGAGTCTTTTAACTGTCTTATTTTATTGACTGAAGCTGGCATTTTCATAAACAACCTTTTAAAACAATCCTCCAAATACGATGGAATTATGCATATCCCAGTGAATGGCCTGCTTGTGTTGAAATTAATCCAAGATGCGAAGGTGGAAAACTGTCAATATTTTAACAAATGACATCTCAGTCATTATGGCATTCCCTCCCATCACTTCTGGATTAATAGCATTTTGCTTTATGGTCTCTTCGTGGGGGCAGGGCAGAGGTTCATCTGCTTGAGAGACACATAAAACCCTCAACCTCATTTTTCAGGCGCAAATGCTGTAGGTCCCCAGAGCTCCATTAAAATGGCTGCATAATCTTTGGAAATTGATTCAAAGAAAACAGATGCCAGTTTTTCTAGATGCAAGGACACTTTTACTCTGCTGAATCTCCTTACACCTTCATTAGAAAACAAATATTTGGCTTTGTATAAGCTGGTTGCTAACCTTGATGAGACTGTGAAAGCTAAACTTTTAATTGCTGGGCTTGGAGGTCAAGAGCTCTGGAAAAGGACCATTCATTCCCCTTCCAGTAGCTCTAATTCAAGACCCAAACACAGAATGAAAACAGGCTAGTGATAAAGATTTCATATCCTAGTTCCAACTCTAAGCCCTTTATTTTCAGACTTCATGAGGATTCCCCACTATTTATATAGTTTTAGGGATCATAACTTATTAGGAAATAAAGATGATTGATTTTTAAGGTAGCATATTTAAATTCAAGTCTTAGAAATTGAGGAGGTGGGTACAGAGACCCAAACTAGGGCATAATCTGCCAGGAAGTTCCCAGGTTATACCGCAAGTCCCTCTTTGAAACACAGCATGGCTTAACGGGTATGACTGCTGATGTTTTAGATAAGGAACATAAGAAAGAAAGCAAGAAAGGAAAGAAGGAGAAAGAAACAGAAAGAAAGGAAAGGAGGGAGGAAGGAAAGAAGAAAACAAGAAAACAAGGAAAAGTTTAATCAAAATTAAATGAGCGAAAGAAAAAGAAATACCGGAATGTCTGAATGTGATGTCTTTGGCTTTAGAAATTAACATATCCATTCTTTAAAAATGTACCTTTTCCTTGACCCCAAGACAGACTTTAAGTTTCCCTGTCACAGTTTCTACTTGTTATAATTTAACCAATACTCCAATGTTAGATATTATTTTCTATCCCCATTTATTCACTATTATAGAAAAATACCATATTGAACATCTTACAGACTACAGACTGCCTGATTGTTGCCATAAATCAGTATTCCTAGAAGCAGATTTGCTAGATTAAAGAATCTAAACCTTGTAAAAAGGTTTTTAAAAATTTTTTTTACTTATTTACTTTTAGAGAGAGGGAAAGGGAGGGAGAAAGAGAGACAGAGAGAAACATCTATGTATGAGAGAGACCATTGATAGATTACCTCTCACATGCCCCCCAACCAGGGAACTGGCCTGCAACCCAGGCACGTGCCCTGACTGGGAATCGAACCAGTGACCTTTCAGTTCATAGGCTAGCACGCGATCCACTGAGACACACCAGCCAGGGCTGTAAAAAGGTTTTGATACAAATTGACAAATTATCTTTCTGGAAATGTATAACAATTTATACCTCTCTAGTGGCTTTGGAATTACATTTTCCCTACACTCTTAGGAACACTATGTACCCAGCTATTTATTGCCACCTACTCCCCTGCCCCTGGCAAGACGTGCCTACTTCCTATTGAAAGCAGCACCCCAACTTCCTTTTGGGGAATTCCAGGTGGAGACCTCCCTGAACCCACTTCGGTGGGACTGTTAACCAAATGCCTTGGTTTTCTCAAATCAAGGAGCAGGCACTGGACCCAAACTAGCTACACAGAGGCTCAAAATCAGTGGCGTTCCCTCTTCTCTCTGAGGGTGTCGGGAGAGAGCTCGGCAGGGCGCCTTGCCTCCGAGGCCCCTGGATTTGCCCTGGTTCCTGCCCATTCTCGCCTGGACATGGCTCTTCCCTTCAGTCCACCGGGGTCCAAACATCTTTTTCACTTAAGTTACCCAGAGCCAGCTTTTCTTGCTTATAATCAAATAGTTCTACTGATCTGCAGCTGAGTTGAGTAATTTCCTTTTAGTGCCTTTACCAAAGTGTACCTAGTCTGTGTGGCAAATGAAGTCCCGATAGGATGATGCAGATTTTTTAAAATTAGAACTTGATACCGTACAAAGTATTTCTTAATGCAATCTCATTTCAAACCTCAGAAGGCAAATGCGAGCTCCTCACAAGGATCTGGCAGTTAAAAAAACAAACACAAACAATCAAAAAACCGCGTTATCTGAATCTGCGGTTTTTACAACCTGCAATACAACATTAAAACTCTTGGATGAACATCACTTTGAGATCTTTATGCGTCATCACCTTAAAGAGCAGACTCCACCACAACTTGGGAAGCTTTCAACTCAGAAAGGTCACTTACAGTCTCCAAGTTGCAATGGGCAGACATAAAGTACCCCACAAATGAAGTCAGCCACTGAACATGGCTGGTCTTCGGTCACAGCAGCCTTAGTAATGAACAGAGGAAACACCAAAATGGGTTCTCAGTATTTATTTTTGCTCCCCTCATACCAAAGAAGCAAGACTCGTAGCTTGCTCTCATTCCTGCTAATTCAAGGCAGATCCTCCACCCTTGTATGAGGAGGGTTAAAGGACAGCTTCAAATCCTCAGCTTGAGCACACATTAGTTGCCTGAATTTGGGCAAATCCTTTAATCCTTCTATGCCTCTGACTTTTCAAAATGCGAATAACAAACGCTTGTAGAGATTCGTAGAGAAATGTATACTGAGTTGTTAATACAGAGCCAGACACAAAACGAGTGGTGGGTAGTTGGTAGCTTTTGCAGAATTGTCACCAGAAAGGAGTATTTGGGGGATTTTTAAGAGCCTGGGCCACTGTGTGGAAGGGTGGGCTACATGCAGCCCAAAGAACAGAATTTCCTCTCGTGGAAAGCTGGCTATAGTTATAATGACAATGTGACATAGTAACACCACCAGTCTTGTATCATTTGGCCCTTTCTAGTTCTCAAAGAGCCCCCACATATATTGCCATTTGACCTTCATTCAACCCAGTATGCTGGGTAGGGGGGGCATTATCAATCCCATTCTAGAAATGAATTACACAGACGACTTCCTCCCATCTTGACTGTAGCAATGTTCAGCTGGTTTGGCAAATCAAGTTTTCCACTTTACCCCTACCTATGGTGTGCAGCATTTTCTCACTGAGAAGGAAAAAAAGTAGTTAGAATAAAACATCTACCTTCTCCCAGTTCTTGGGAGCACATGGAGAAGAGTTTTCCTTTCATTTTCCTACCCCTCTGGGTAGTAAGAGTTAAACTCTAGCCAAAGGTCACCCCTGCTTCTGCTAGTTTCAGGGGGAAATAGGGCCCTCCTGCTACTTCTGCTGATTGTGTAAATATAAATTACACATACTCACATGCACACAAATATATACATACATACAGGCTGTATAGTCTCTAATGAGCAGACACCCTGGGAAACCCTTGAAGTAAGACGAGGGCAATGTCAAGAAGATCAAGGGTTAGAGGCAATGAGCTCTGGCCAGTGTGGCTCAGCGGTTGGAGTGTCATCCCATAAGCCGAAAGGTCACGAGTATGATTCCCGGTCTGGGCGCGTACCTAGGTTGTGGGTTCGGTCCACGGTCAGAGCGCATACATGGGGCAAATGATAGATGTTTCCTCTCCCATGTTGATGTTTCTCTCCCTCTCTCTCAAAATCAATTAGCATGTCCTCAGGTGAGGATAAAAAATTTTTCAGAGCGAGCTGGAGGCAATGAAAGTGAGCTGAATTCCAATTCTCCAGTGAACAGCCCAGAATGTTATAACATTTTTGAGAAGCAGCAAAGTAGAAGATAGAATATGAGTTTGAATTTGGATCAGGTCTCTGCCACCCTGGGACAACTGCATAAAATCAGTGAGCCTCTGTGCCTCCATCTATAAAATAAAAACATTAAATAACAGGATAATCACCAGGTCCATGACTAGTTCCTTTTTGCCCCCAGTAACTCCCATGTTAACACTCTCCACAAGCCTTAAGGTTGAGCAGTAAATTTGTCAGCTTCTCCTTCTCCAGATAGATTATCCTACAGTGATTTCTTTTTGTCCCCCCTAAGTCAAATAAAGACCTGACTTAACTATCATTTCCTTTTTATACCATGCATGGCGTTTGGACCAGGCAACTCTCACTTTAATCAAGACACTTACCAAGTATCAACCATATGGCAGGCTATCAATCTCTTTTATTTAGACATCCTAACAAACAAATCCCTATTTTCATCCATTGCAGGAACAGAAACATTCAGGGGACGGGGGATGAGGGATGAATAGAGACTATAAGAAAATCTACCACTTGAACTGGTTCGACAGGCACAAATATGAACTTACCAGTCAATGAGGCATTAAGAACATCATTTCAAACCAGTGGGTCCCATTTCTCCTGAATACAAAATGCTCATCATCACCATTATCATCACTGTCATGGTCAATATGAGGACCCAAGACCCTATAGCAAATGCATTTCTCATATAATTCACAGCCATGTACTTTTAAGAACCAGAAAAAAAAGCAGGAACTAATGAAAAAAAGCCAAAATTCTACCAGAAAACAACCCTGGGCATAAGGGGATGTGGGAGAAGATGGGAAGGATAATTTTAAAATCAAGTCCATTATCTGGGCAAAGACAAGCTTTGAAATCAAGAATGGGAAAGAAGACAGTGGTCATTTTGCTGTAGCAACAGAGCCCTGGGGACTCTTAAGGGTCACAGGTGTTAAATACCCAGGCAAAGCACTCTCTGAAACACAAAGCATATCTAAGTTCTCCTTGAATATAAATCCTCAAATCCCCTCCCACTTCAGCAGTGGAGGTGGAAGAGTAACTACTTCCCAAATGAAGGCAGTCAGGAGAAGGGAGATGCTGGAATCAGAGATGAGAACTCGCCACATCTCTGTCCAGCTGGGAAGGAGAAAAGGAGGCTTTGGGGAGTAATTAACTGTCATGCATAAGATTAATTGACGACCCTCCAGTTTTGCCCTAAACACAGATGTATTGGGAGCAGGACACAACCTTGAATATTAAAGGTGAGGGGAGAACAGTTATTTCTGGATCAGAGCAAACCGAATATGCAGAATTGCGGGCGATGTCAAAACGCATGCGGTGGAGCTGGCAAAAACCATACATCATCACGCCCTTCCAGAAAGTGGCTTGTCAGAAACCAGCCAAGGACTTCAATTAGGATTCAGTTTCTGCTGAGAAGATTCTTTGTAACAACTGGTCCACAAGGTGTCAGTCAACCCGCTACATAGGTTTGGACAGACTCCTGCTCTGTTTCCATTTCTTTATTTGCATAAAGAGGCTAACAGGGAAATTTATAATATTCCTATCTGTATTAGTAGTCGATTATGCTCACAGATTCAGAGCCAGTCTGGTACTCGACCTCTAGCGCGAGAGTATGTTTTGGGGGAAAGAGGCTAGTTTACCCTGGGAGATCTCAATGTGCAGGCATTAGCGCCCTTTCCCAATATCACAGCCCCATCATAGCCCATGGTTTGCCTGCCGTCTGTCGCTGGGTGCTTCTCTGCTGCTGTAAAGTTCTCTATGAGGTATTGAAGGAAATATTGGTTCATAGAGGCATTTTTATCTGAGTTATCTAAAACCAGGAGATAAGAGTAAAAACAGAAGATTCTTTATTTTACTCCCAAATAATTGGTGGTGAATTATCAAAATTCTTACAATAAACAGATTGTCTTCTGCTGTCCTTTTCAGTAAAAAAAGTGCCCTTTTCCATTCCATAAAAGTGTTGTATTTTATCTGTGAACTAGTCATTTCAAAGTGTTAGGGTTATAAAAATGAATATGACTCATTCTTGAGGGGCTCTGACTCTGAAACTATAGACGCTTTTAAACATATGCATTAAAATACCCATATAAAAGTAATCATGATTACAACAAAGCAACAGGTACCTTTTCTTGAGCACTCTTAAGTGTTTTAGAGTCACCATTATTATCCTCACAACCATATGCGGTAGGCCAGAAGCTTATGTCTGTTTTGCAGATGAAGAAACTGAGGCTTAGATAGATGATTTTAGTTGTCTAAAGTCATACACTTAATACCAGGAAGAGCTGAAATTTGAACCAGGACATTTAAATACAGGACTCAGAAATTTCTGTAGAGGTATTTCTACAGAGGTGTGAAAAGAATACTGATTATCTGGGAGAATCCAGGGACATTTTACCAAGCTGACATTTGAGCTAGGTATTAAAAGACAGAGCCAAATTTGCCTAGGTAGAGGTTAGGATGGCTGGGGCCTTCAGATGGATGGATTCCAGATGAAGAAAACAGTAGACGCAAGTATGTGTAAGAATAACAGTAGTTCATCCCTGGCCACGTGGCTCAGTTGGTTGGAGAGTCATCCTATGTACTGCAAGTTTGTGGGTTCAATTCCCAGTCATGGCACATACCTAGGTTGCAGGTTTAAAGCCCCAGTCAAGATGCATACAGGAGGCAACCCATCGCTGTTTCTCTCTCTCTAAAATCAATAAAAACATATCCTCAGGTGAAGATTAAAAAAGAGAAGACTAACACTAGTTCCATGTAGTGGAGGCATGGAGAAAATTGAAAGAAAAGCAGGGGAGGGTATTTGGAAACGGAATTAGAGAAGGCAGACAGATTAAAGAAATAATTTGGTCTAATTCTGTAGGCATAGAGGATAATGGGCAGATTATGATCAGTAAAAAGGCTCTACTGGAAGAAAATTATCCTTTCTAAGCAGAGGTCCATAAATGGCTGGTCTCAAGGGGTGACATGGAAACAGTGTAGACAGTCATTTGGGTGCGAGTGGAAAGAGGGCGACGACCATATTAGTCTAAGCTTTAGACTCTAAGGAAAGAAAGCCCAGGACCCAAAAGGGAGGACTATAAATCTCAGCCTCATGTGCTTGGTTTTGACGCTGCACTCATCTGGGAACTTCTGAAGGTGATTTGAGAAGAGGGACATCAGTACTGTGCCTGAGGAAGATAACCTGGCAGCTAAGAGCACACCGATTGGTCAGGGGAGAATGAGTCAAGAAAATTAAGCGCTCTATGCCTCTGCCTTCCCGTTTATGAAATGAGGATAATCAAATGATTGATCTCCTACAGTCCTAGTGAGGAGGATAGAAGACAAGGAAAGTAACATTTTGGCATTGGTGCTCGTTACAAAGCCAATCATTACTACATGGTAACTCCTGACTTCCTTCCCTGCTTCTCTCCCCCCTTCTCTCCTCTCCTCCCTCTCTCCCTCCTGCCTACCTTTCTTTCTTCACAAAATTATTGACGTCTCTGCCCAGCTTACTCTCCTGGTACTACTATTACCAACTCATTGTTTTTATTTTTTTCTCCTACTTCCCCCCCTCCTCTTCCTCCTTATTATAATCAAAATAATAGTTATTATTGTTGATGTTTTGGGGAGTTACAGGACTATAGAGGAGGGGCGAGCCTTGAGCAACATGTCAAAGAGAGACAGTCTGTGGTGTCAGATTATACAGACTAGACACTGAAAAATAAAGCTGCGGTGTGGCACAGCAAAGGGTATGCCGAAAGCGCACCTATGCACGTGTGTCTACACTCCCTGCTGCTAAAGCACATTTGTAAACAACCCTGGGACTGAAAATAAAAGACTGTGAACTAGAAGGATCCTTCTAAATGGAAAATTATTTAGTTGAGCTAAATATGATCTCAGTAGGGGACTAAACCTGCTGTTTGAAGGAGCAGGTGATGAATAAAAGCCAGTAGAGAAAAGGTGATTGATTGTCCTTCCAGCCTCTGAAAGACTGCAGAGCTACGAAAACCCCACACAAAGCTATGGGGAGTCTCAGGAGGTCAGTTCAGATGAATACGGTCAAGAGAGTAGGAGCAGAGTGCCAGTGTATGTGTAGTGAATGGCATCCTAAACAGCTTTTTTAGGCAAACAACACCCTCCGTGGATGGAGGGCGTGGCTTTCACTAAGTGGCTCAAAATCAGAAAGAGTACACAGGCTGGGAGATGACACTGAGGGCTAATCATTTCTGGGTTCACTTATTTACAGTGGGGCACATTATAGAAGATCAATTACTATGGGCTCACAGTGCAACAGCAACATGGTCTGCGCCTTGAGGAGTTAATTCCCTATAAGAAGACAACTCCCTGGCTCTGCAGTCAGATCTATTCGTCCAAAATGAATGAATCTGTATAGCAATTCACCTAGCACACTGGGTTTCCTCCGCCTCTCTTTTCCCTATTTCCATCTTTCCCAAGAGCCCTTGTTTTCTCGCTGGGATCTCTCGGAACCTGACTCCCCATCAATGCCAGTGTTGGATCATGTGACCATTTTATCATCTTGCTCTCACTGACTGGTTCTCCTTTGTCGACGGAAAGGAAAACGGTCAAGCCACGGTCTTGGAACTTTTACCCAGAGTGATGAGACAAGTGTGTACTAATTTCCCCTAAAAAGCGTGGTGTGTTGATAGGAGGTCAACAGGGCTCCTATCTGAGCACAAAGCTAAAACAGCAAGTGGGTGAAGCTGAGAGAACCAATGTCAGCCGCCCTGTCCAAATAATGGCCTCCACTTGCTGAGGTACTAAGTAGCCCACATTCACCAACTTATTTATTCTTTCCTAAGCCTCCCCTTCCCCAAATGAAAACCTGTTGTTCTCATCAGTTTACGGATGAGGCACCTGAGGTTTAGAGAGGTTGGCATTGTAGCCAAGATTTCACAGCTAAGAATGGATTATGGAGCTAGAACTGAAAGCCAGGCTAGAACTGGCTGACCCAGATCCCTCAGCACCATGCTTGTTGATACATGAATCCTGAGAGTGGGAAGGGGACATGGGTGAAAGAAAGGGACTCATCACAAAATCGCTCTGCTTCTCCCTTCCACACAAAGACCAAATTCAAAAGCTAATGTCTATATGTCAAAGGTGAAAGTGCTGACAAGAAGCAAGGCCGACTCAGAGTTACCATTCCCTTTAGCCAGAGTCTTTCATACTAAGGTGTAGATGAGCAAAACATAAGCAATGATGGTCCACGTAGCTCACAGGCACTGGAATGGGTGGCACCCATCTCCCCAAATCAGTCATGGATATTCATCAAGGGCAGAAGGCTAAGGAGAGCCTCTCATCTAATCTACAAAATATCAGCACTGGTCCAAAGGTCAAAGTTCTCCTACCATTGTGCTTTGACTGGACTCTGAACATTTCCCATGCCTACCTTTCAACTCAGTGACTCACCTATAAAGAAAAACATGCCCAGGGCCTGAATGCAGTGTCGTCTCTGCCTTCCCCAAGGTTGAACGTTCAGCATCTGTGAAGTTTCCTATTTTAATTACAATATGTGTTTTTGTTGACTATTTTGTTGAGTATTCTTGTTCCCTTATCCCAGTCATAAGAAATTTTTGGATATACTTGGTCATTGTGAAAGTGACATAATCCCATGGACTTCATCATAAAGACTCTTCTATAAACAGTTCAGCAGACTCTCTGGTTTCCTGTAGAATCAAGGCATTTTCAATAGAAGAAACCTCTATAGTCCAGTCCAAACACTTTTAAAAAGAGAAAGGTCCCTGGTGGAATTTGAATCATCTCCCCTGGACAACAGACTATCAAAAAAAAAAAAATCTGAATAACTATCACAATATCCTATAGCACATACCATTGACGCATGGCAGCTGCAATTTCTCAACAATATCACCTTCAATAAGGCAAAAGTTTTCTTTCTTCACCAGGGAGCAAATAGATATTAAAATTCTCTCTTTGGTGCTCATTCCAACGGGAGCAATTAGCCATGAGGGCTACTCACCATGGACTCAATTTGACAATAATTATTCTTAGCAATGCCACTTGGTAGTTTCCATGGGTTTCTTGCCTTTGCGGGCATGAAAACTAATTCTGATCTCAAGGTTGTGTGTTTAAAAATTCCCCCACGTCAGTTCAGAATATAGAAAGAGAGTAGAAAAATTCCCAGGCCTTCATTTGATGTGATTCTGTGTCCACCGAGATGGGCTTAGTTCATGGTCACGGAAGACATTTTGAAAACTGCAGGGCAACTTGACCAAAGTTGCCTGTGCCAAGCCAAAGTGGAGTCAGGTATACTGGTTCATGCCTCCCTCACCTTGTGAGTCCCTCTATGGCCTGGCACCGACAACTCCAACATCACACTCTTCCCTCCTTCCTTCATCTTTCTCTTCATCGATCTTCTAGGGGTCTTTCTGTCCATCCACTGGTACAGCTGCAGGAGTGCTGGGACTTCTCCACTCTCTGCTCTTGGATGGAAAAGCCATTCTGATACACTTTTCCCTCGATGATCCTAGCTGCCTTGAACCTAAACAGTGCTTTTAAAAATGTATCCCTCAGTCTTCATTATTTTACCGCTTGTTACAGCACTTAATGTTACAGTGGGAGAGGAAAGAAGCACACTCCCGGGTTCAGATCACTCCCGGGCTTTAATGCCTGGAATTGTCACCAGTCAGCCACCAGTGAGCATTAAAGAGAACCTGTCTTGATTTTTGTTTCTTTCTTTTTTTTTTCCCCTTTTCTTTTTCTTTCCTCTTCACACAGAAAGCTTTTCAAGGGTGCTGTGCTACTTAACAAATGACAGAAACCTTCAGCAGCCCTGCCAGGTACTGGCAATGAATTGTTTCTCTGTTTTTAATAGGCTGGGACAATGAGGCAGAGGTTTCTCTGTGCCCAGATTTGGAGTTTCTCCAACCTTTCAACTTTATTGCCCAACAGAGTATCCAACTGTGTTTGTGGGAAGGACTGAGACCATTAAAATTCATTTGGTACTGAGTCTCCAGAGGAATACGCAAGCTTTCATCCCACTGACTTCTCTATCACATGGAATCCAAAAGACTGCTTTTCTTTGGGAGTCAGTGAACAAATGAATGATAATAATGTGTTGTCATTTGCACGTGTTGTCCCTCCCCTGTTCCCTTCTGAGACCAAAGACAAGATTCTCAGTAAGGGGCTTAACCAGGTCAGGGACCCTGCGTGTCGTCAAGAACAAGAGCAGACCCACAGGAGGACACTGGGAATTGGCTTTCATGGTATCACATGTGAGCTCCCATGAACAAAAGCAGTTCACATCTCAAAAACACTTCACCTTGAGGCTGCTGAAAAGCCAGCTTTCAGAGATGTTGCAGAAAACAAAAATGGTTCTGTTAGGGTTGTTCAGTGTCAGCCACATGGGACAGAGGGGCCAAGAAAAATAAATATTCATAATGAGAAAAAGAGAATACATATATTTCCACTCTTTTCTTTCTCTAATTTTAAAAAATACTTTATTTATTTATTTTTAGACGGAGCAGAAGGGTGGGAGAAAGAGAGGGAGAGATATCGATGTGAGAGAGAAACATCAATCAGTTGTTTCTTGCATGCGCCCTGACCAGGACGGAAGCTGCAAGCCAGGCATGTGTGCTGACCGGGAATCCAATCGGTGACTTTTGCTTTGCAGGATGATGCCCCACTCACTGAACCACACCACTCAAGGCACTTTCCTTTCTCTATTGACTCTTGCCAAAGAGCTCAGGAAATAGGGTAGAGGCAGAAGCTTTCAATCACTCAGGGCATCCACAGGAAAGCTATACCCATGCCGCTGCCTCGAGCATAGCAACAGGCATATCCTGAATCACATATGGCCAATCATGTGAGGCTGGCCAACTCCACATGTGCCTTTGAGTAAGCATTCCATCACTCATGATGAGTCTCCCTCATTTTTAGAGCTATAGTTTATTTTTTTTATTTCCTCAAATCTAGCTTCTCCCAATTTTTTTAAAGGGAAAGGTGTTTTTAAATTATTAATTATTTTTTTAAATCTTCACCCGAGGATGATACACTGATTGATTTTAAGGGAGGGGAGAGAGAGAGAGAGAAAGAGAGAGAGAGAGAGAGAGAGAGAGGGAAACATCAGTTGGCTGCCTCCCATATACACCCCAACTGGGGATCGAACCCAAAACCTAGGCACAGATCCTGATCAGGAATCAAACCCATGACCCTTTGGTGTATGGGACGATGTTCCAACTAACTAAGCCACTCAGATCTGCTGGCCATCCCTGAGAAAGCCTTTCCCAGACCATGTTATTTTATTGAGAGATCCTCTCTGTATAAAGGTTTTGGAAAGCTTAAAAACAAACAAAATGTTTGTTACTTCTTTGAAACAAAATCAGTTCTTCCTCAAGGTCAGTGGTAGATTATAAAATCTCATCCAAGGGAATGGTGCCATTTTGAAGAGTGACCTTGAGTATATCCTTAAAATAAAATCTTGTAACTTGTTTCTTATAGAAACTCTATAGTCATTTAGTAATGAGAAACCAGGTCTGAGATCTGAGGCATATGAAATTAATAATATTAATGATAACAATAATAAGCACCTTTTTTCTTCTTATTATTATTATAAATGATAAATGTCTTTTTTAAATTTAATTGACAGACTAAAGTGTGGCAAAGGTTCATTTTATGAAGCTAGGGGAAGAGTGTTGTGATATAAAGGAACTGCCAATTCAAAGGGTTATAATGACCATCACATGTTTTAGGATGAATAAGACAGAAAGAATGGCTTGAGAGAGTGAAGAGGAAACAAACTGCCAGAAACATGAGGACCTGGGGGTAAGGTAGCAACCAGGTGTCATGAGGCGCTATGGGCTGCAGTCACTTTTTGTCCCTAAGCATAATGGAGCATCATTAGAGAATTTTAAGTAGGGGATGAACTAAATTGATTTACAGGTTTTAATGAAGATTTTTATTATTTTGGTAAAAAAAATCATAAAACATGCCATCTTAATCATTTTTGAGTGTACAGTTCAGTATTGTTATGTAGATTTACATTGTTGTAAAAACAGATCTTCAGAACTTCTTCATTTTGGAAAAATAAAACTACATGTCTATTAAATGAAATCTTCCCTTTCTCTCTTTCCCCAGACTCTGGCAACTACTATTTTATTTTCTGTTTGTATGAATTTGACTGTTCCCGATTAGTCATATAAGTGGATTCTTACAATATTCGTCTTTTTTGTGACTGGCTTGTTTTACTTGACATAATGTCCTTGAGGTTCCTCTGTGCTCTAGCACAGCAATTTTCAACCAGTGTGCCACAGGAAGTGCACTGGAGCACAGCAAGAATTTTTAAAACATGTAACACCTGACTATTTAGTCAGTGGCACTGACTTCTTTTCCTAGTCAAATAAAAAAATGACAACAGCCAACCCTGTAATCACTGTCCCGTATGAATGATTCAGAAGGATATCTACTTTTTCATCTGATCAACAAAGATACGTTTTCTTGTACGCTGCAGAATTTGAGAAATTAGTTTATGTGTGTGTGTCATGAGATGAAAAAGGTTGACAATTGCTGGCCTAGCATGTAAAAGGATTTCCTTCTTTTTTAGGGCATAATAATATTTCACTGTATGTATATGTCACATTTTGTTTATCCATCTGTCCAGTTGTGGGCACTTGAGTTGCATCTACCTCTTGGCTATTGTGAATAGTGCTACTATGAAACATGGGTGCATAATGGATTTATATTCAATATTTTATATAATTTTGGCTGCTATGTGGATAAGGGATTGGAGGGGGGCAAACTCAGGTCCCGGGGAGTCCAGGAAGGAGGCCGTTGCCATAGGACAGTGGGTATAACAGTGGTGGCTCGGCCTAAGATGCAGCTGGCAGTGGAAACACTGAGAAGTGGGAAAACACGACGAGCCTCAGAATTAGGGTCTGAGCAGCGTGTTGCCGACTGAGTGGGGTAGATGAAAAAGGGGGAGCGTGCAAGGATAAGATCTACGAAACAATAAGCTCAGTGCCTGGCACAGAGTAACGCTTCAATAAAGATGACCTGTTGTTGTTATTATTATTATTATTATTGCCTTAATCTTAATTGCCATTTATTGTTCTTTAGACTGGCAAACACAGCATTAAGAGGCAAGACTAGTCTCTACTATAGCCCATAGATGTCACAAAGTTATAGACAGTTTCCACTTGGCCCTACCTAACCCATCTTTGTTAACAACGTTGAAATCTTGGTCCATAGCCATTCTGGTACTGCCTTATTCTAGTTTCCGGTACCGTCAATGTCTTTCCTGCTCCTATTTATCCCTAAAGACCTGATTTTTCCTTCCAGTCCCCCTGCCCTTCTCTGCCTGCTGTTTTCATACCACTCCCTCCCCACCACTCCTCTGCCCTCTCCACATGGGCGGCTCTGACATCTTCCACCTCATAGAATTTGCACTTGCTTCATCCCATCCCATTGTCTGGAAGTACCAACACCAGAGCCACCACCCTTCCAAGTCATGTTTGAGTTAGCACTTCATCATCCCTTCCAGTGCCGGCTCAAGTATCAGTTCCCAGTAGAATACATCTTGACCTATTCTAATTTTTAATTGAATTTATTGAGGTTATATGGGTTAATAAAATTATATACAGATGACCAATAGACATATAAAAAGATGCTCACCATCACTGATCAGCAGAGAAATGCAAATTAAAACCACAATGGCATATCACCTCCCACCTGCCAGAATGGCCATTATCAATGAATCAACAAACTACATATTGGTGAGGATGTGGAGAAAAGGGAACCCTCATGCACTGTAGGTGGGAATGCAGACTGGTGCAGCCACTGTGGAACTCAGTGCAGGGTTACCTCAAAAAATTAAAACTGGAACTGCTTTATAACCCAATGACTCCACTTCTGGGAATATATTTGCAGAAACCTGAAACACTAATTTGAAAGCGTATATGCACCCCCATGTTCACTGCAGCATTATTTACCACAGCTAAGATTTGTACACAACCCGAGTGGCCATCAGTAGGTGAGCAGATAAAAGGCTATGGTACATTTACACAATGGAATACTACTCAGCCATAAAAAAGGAGGAAGTTTTACCCTTTGCATCAGCATGGATGGACCTGAGGAGTATTGTGCTAAATGAAATAAGCCAGTCAGACCAATTCAACTTTAAGTGGCATTCCTCTGCTTTCCTAGGGCCAGGTACCTTTTCCTCAGAATGCTTATCTCAGATGATAAGAATAGGGGGTTTTGGTGATTATTTGACTTCTCCCAGAACTAACCTCCTCTCCTAACCCCACTCAACTGTATGTTTCTAGGTAACAAGTTCTCTGGCAGTTTTTGCCCATCATTTAACACCAGTACCAACACAGCGCCCCAACACTTATAAGGACCTTGACATATTTGAAATACATGAGTGAGTTTCCAGAACTATCATCGCCAAGAAATGCTTCTGTATTACTCTTGTGCTCGTGATTTTTTTGCCCTTCGCTAAACTACCATTGAATTTTTAGTCTGTACCACAGAGTGCTGCACTTTTCCACTGAGTATTTCTTGAAGGTCTGTTCTTTCTGTTGATTTAAGTGGGTAGAATTCTTGAGGACTGAACCAACGCCATGTTTAGTTTGCATCATTTCTCTCCTCTTGCTCTTCTTTGCAGACACATGTCAACACGCCACAATTTCTGCCTGTCTGTGCTGGCCACTGAGCAGGTGCAGAGCAAGCACAAGCCTGGAAACAGCACCAGAGGATGTCTGATATGCTTTCCCCTTCTAATTTTATCGGGGATTGTAAAAATTCAAATTCTGCTGGATGTAACAGGGGGTTTCGTTTCCAAATGTTTCCTGTTTCTTAAATAAAAGAAACTTCAGAAAGCTATTTTTTTTACTAATTTGTGTATTTTTAGATTCTTTTTTATTAAACAGAACTCAATTGAGTTATGAATGTCAGAATGAGAATACGTGTCTATAAGCTTTACATTTCTGCTATTGACTGTGACATGGTGAAAGTGACAACTATATAAAAGTGATTGACAATCAACAGCTTAAAGCAGCAGTTTTCAACTGGTGTGCCATAAGAATTTTTAAAACAGGCAAAACCTGACTATTTACTCAGGGGTACTGACCTCTTTTCCCTTAGATTGTCAAATAAAAAAATGACGACAGCCAACACAACAATAGCTGTCCGGTGTTAATGAATCAAAATTATACCTATCGTTTTGTCAGATTGGAAAAAAAATATAACGTATTCATTTTTGATGTGCCGCAGAATTTTCATCATTAGTTTATGTGCGCCATGAGATGAAAAAGGTTGAAAATCACAGGCTGAAAAAATACTTCACATCCATCCACTGAGCAAGAAACTCCACAAGCAGAGCAGAATCCCCAAGTCTGCAGAAGAGAAAAGCAATTTGAGCTGACTTGGTTTTTAAATAGGAGTGCCAATTGGACACACTTTATTCTGCCTTTGTAAAATAAGGTTCGCAAGCGTACAATCAAGCGCACGTGCATCGAGCTTTCGGAAAAGCAATATGGCAGTGGGGAAATTTATCCTTGTGAGCTCTCACAGTTACCCATTTATCTGCCAATCTGAGGTGTCAAATAAAACTCTGTGTATTTGAAAAGTAGATAGGCACATCTCAGGTTTAGTTCTACCTGCCTGTTACTTTGTGCCCTCTGCACTCTGCATTGAGTACCATTTAGTTTCTCATTCATTTAAAGGTCACCACACAGCATTGCTCACTTTATCACTACTCTCATAATCTGTGCATCCGTAAGCCAATGGAAGCATAAGCTTGTGGCAGCAAAGTCAGAAAAGCAAACGTATTTATTTCCCAAATGATCTCTGGAAAAAAAACAAAAACAACCAGCTGATATTTAAGGACAGGGAAACGTGAAGCTGAAGCTGGGTGCACCAGCATCTTTGATCCAAAGCAAACAGATTCCAAACAGGAGGGCTATGAGGCTGCTCAAAACCAGACATACTTGTCACAACACTGGTGCTGGCTCTATCATGCAGGTGTACAGAACTCCCTGGAGATCTGCGGGGCTTTATCTTGGGGATGCTCTGCACCATGAGAGGCATGTGACTACCTTACCTCTGGGCTGACATTCCACTAGAGGAAGAAAAAATACATTGGTGTCATTGCTTAAACTTTGAAAGATAGAGAGAATGTTAGGTATAAGTAAATAGGAGGCTGCCCTTATAAAATAAGAGATGACATTCTTGGGTTCTGCTGTTGGGGGTAATTTTAGGAGAAAAACCTAACTCAAGGAAAGTTCTTCTTATAGGATATCATTCCCTTCAAGATACAGTTTGTCTCATAGAGGGCTGGGTAGATTGCAAATAATGGCCACAAATTTACCCCATCCCTGTTTGCACATACCTTTTCAAGGTGAGTTTGCTGTTTCTCTCATCATCATATACCATTCTACCCTGACCCTGGGATTAGGTATGTGACTTGCTTTGGACAACTAGATATTAGCAAATATAATGCAAGCAGAAGTTGGAAAGTGCTTGGCAGTTAGAGATTACCCTCTCACTGCCCTTGAAACTCTGAGACTCATGCTTGCCTGCTGACTAAGTCTGAGCTAGCTTGCTGAGAAGACCACACAGAGGAAAATCAAAGTGCCATTAAAAAATCGCCAGCCATGTGAGTGAAGACATTCCAGACAACCCAGCCCCAGTGGCACGGATAAGCCCAGGTGTGCCTACTCCATGCTGTTGTCACAGAGAACTATGGGCTGATAAACGCTTTTGTTTTAAGCAACGAGATGTTGGAATTGTTTGTTATACAGCATAAGCTAACTGTTACAAGAGTATAATGTTATACATGCCTGGGATGCAGCAATCTCTTTCATAAAATTTAGTCTACAGAAGTAGAAAAGAGATGAAGAAAGACTTCATAAATAACTATAGAGATTTGGGGGCTGTACTTAATATTCATTTTTAATACTTATTTTATTGGAAAAGTAGTGCATTCACATGGCCAAAAAAGTCAATGAGTGCACAATGGCCTACCATGAATTGTTAGTCTCCTCCTACCCTGAAGCCACAGCTGCCCTCTCCTGAATAGTCACTCTTATCCTTTCCTTGTTTGTCTTCCCGGAATATATCCAGGCATCCATGTGTATACATCTTCCTACACAAATATGATCATTCTACATATACTACTCCGTGAGTATATGTAGACTTTCTATTGTTCCACTGACCTGCATCTACGCCTACATTAACATCCAAGTTGAATCAATATTTATCATCTTTCCGTGGTATCGCATTTACACCTGCCTCATCCATTAAGGGGCTGCATGACGTTGCTGTGTACAAGTTGTAACATGGGGTTTTTATAAAATAGACATAACCCCAGATAGTATGTGGATTCAATCCACCGAGAATGAATAAAACACCAAAAATGAAGAGTCCTTCGTTCGTGCCTAGCAAAGAAGCTGATAACAGGTGGTCCATCAGGGGCGCCTGTCACCCTAGGGAGGTGAGCTCTGTGTGGGGGTCAGACAATCATAACCAAAAATGCAAAGAGGAGAGACAGTTAAAAATAGAAATGACTATATACACAGGTTTGCCAGCACAATTTATCTACCAGTAATGCACCATCTCTCCCCACTTCTCACCCTCTCTCATGATAGTTAATGGGTATTAAGCATCCCCTATTGTTAAGCATCTCCTATGTGCTAAGTTCTTAGATGTACACTCTCATATAGTTCTTAGAGTGGTCTTCTAAGATGGGTTCTATTGCCATTCCATTTTACAGGTGAGAAAATTGATACTTACTGAAATTAAATAACTTGCTCAAAGTCTTCAGTGGGGGAGCCAAGGCCTGAGTGTCTAATTATATCTCTCTCTGCTCCATGAGCAACTTCTTAGGCTTCTTCTAGACCTTCACATGGCTGAGATTCTAAGCCTTGAAGGAGGCATGGTGGCGGGGAGGGGACAGAGATTTCGATGTCAAGTTTCTCTGTGGCTACAACTGATATGTGTCCCTATAGATAGATCTGCACAGTTTCCCATGGGCTAGAAATATCTAATGGAACAAGATGTTTTTTCTATATCCTACCACTGCTTCTGGCAAATGCCATAAGGGCGACTGAGGTAATTTTAAAGCTCCAATTAGATAGTATTTTGTTAAAGATGGAATAGCCCAACCCATTTCCAGGAAACTAGGAAGCCATGGTTTCATCCTTATGAGCCCCCAGTGAGGCCCCCAAAGTCAAGGACCTACCTTTACTCAGCTAGAATGTACTCCCTGCGAGAGCAAGAATCTTGTCTATCTTGTTCACTGCTGTCTCTTCACACCTGCCAGGAACCCTGTCAAGTATTCAGTGAATCAATGAATGAGTGAGTCCAGAACAGAAGGCAAGTCCTAAGAGGGGGGTGAAAATCAAGAAGTATTCCTAGTGTCAATCAAGAGACCCAAGGAAGAATCACTCCTTTTTACAAACTTAAAAAAATGTGAAAAGGAAATACTTGGTACCCAGCACAGTACTCAATGAATGTCCGTGAAAGACCAGAAACTTTGGCAAATGGGGTTCTGGTCTATAAGAGCCTTTAACTGGCAAGATGCAAAGAGACACATCAGAATGGGCTGTAAACTTTGTCAAGCTGGGGGTGCCAGGGTCAGACCAAAGACCAGAGGGTAAGGCAAAAGCCCGTAGCTAGGATGTACCATGCTGGAGCAACTCTGATAGGAAGAGGCTGTACCAGGAAGGGTAGGAAAAAAATACAGAGACATGATTGGAGCAGCTCCACAAACCCAAACTGGACAATGTATAGGAGGCCCCTTCCCAAGGGCTGAAATAAAAGTGTGATTTTTACCAGACGAAGTGGGTTTCATGAACACTGGAGGGGAGGAGAATAATAACACCTTCACAGGTGATCAAATGTTGTTATCAGTCGTGAAATCTTCCAAGACCCTTATATTCCTGTGTCTAGTACCTCCCCTCTTTGCTCTTCAGTCTCTGTACTTAACAGCTGCTGCACTGGCACTGCCTCTCACCTTGGTTCTTTTCCACGGTTAGACTCCTTGAGGGAAAAAATCTATTACATTCATAAGCACATCGAACACATGTGCTAGGTACTGAATTATATTTCTGAAGAGCCTGACCTGTGCAGACATTCTCACCCATTGTTAGTGCTGGGTATTAGATATACAATTTGGACTTGCTATCGGGGACTTGACAATATCATATTAACATTCATTGAAGAACCTCTCATGAAATATCTCTGAGTGTGTGTGTGCAAGTACGTGTGTGAGTGTGTGCCCATGCCCAGCAGAGTAGACTGTGTATACACTGATCAATGGCCTGCAGAAAGCAAATGGTTACCTTCCTACCGGAAGTTTCATTAAGTGCTGAGGTATCTTGCCAATTAGGAAAAGGATGAAAGACCCTGTCTTTACAGTCTCAGAATGATGATTAGGTCTTTAAGAAGAGCTGGCATGACCCAGTAGATTCTAGAAAATGTGCCAAGACACAGACTTTCAAGAAAGATCCTCTTGCCTTGTTTAAACCAATGGGAATTACGTCATCCATAAAAATTTCCAAAACAAAAAAGGAAACATTGTGCTAATTTGGCAGTGGGGGTTCTCTATAGCAGATACCCTGAGAAACGCTAAGACCCCTCCAAGTGGCAGCAGACGAACATCAGAGAAAGCCCTTCTCACAACAGAGCTTGTCCAACGCGCTCGCCCTACGGCATCGCTTTACCTGCCTCCTTTGTAATCTAAGCGGGTGACAGCTTCATTCAGTTGTTAGCAACAAGAGCGGGGATCGATTCCTTGTGAATGCTCTAATGACTGGAGACTGGGGCACAAACCATAAATGGAGACTTTCTGATTCCAAGTGAAATTATAGTTTGCCCTGTGAGATTGCACAATAAATCAGGGGAAAAACCAGCCAACATAGGACTCTGGGGTCACTGAAGTGATGTTGACACATTACAATAATGAGAACTTGAAATACCTCATGCCCTATTGATTTTTAAGCTGAATCATTCCCACTGCAGAAGATTACAAGACTCTGTCTTGGAATCATGGTTCACACGGGAGATGCTGATGAAAAATACACCCAATCCAATCAAAATGAAAAGCTTTACTTGTACTTATTACAAATCTAATATCATTGTCCCTAGGCTGTGTGATAGGCACTTAACCTACAATGGAGGGGAAAAAGCACATTTTTTCTTTTAATTAAAATCGTTCGTACCTTTCCTTATACATAGCTCTTTGCCTTGTCTATGCAATGAAAAACACCCCAAAGGAAACAAGCACAATGGCTCGATTAGCACATAAAGGGCAATTTCCTTATGCCTTTCTAATTGCAGGATAGCTTTCCAGTTGCCTGCATCACCGTATCATTTTGAAGAATGGAAAAATCATGTGCTAACAACCAACTTATTTCCTCGTCAACAGGCAAAGATGCATACCACCAGCACCCTGCATCTACAGCCAGCAAAGAATGCCTTGCTGATCTTTCCTTTTGCCCTGAAAAGTGCTCCATGGAGCTGAATAAACACAGTTGTGGGAGGCCAACTGGTGACATAAGTTAATTAATAACCTGTCACACAATCAGAGAATGGTAATAATTTATTTTCACTGTTGCATTAACTATAAGTTGCTTTTTGCCAACCGGGTGTGCTGGGGGGAAATATGCTAGAACGTCGCCGCTCGCCGTACACCCTACAAAGGGCTTTGTCAATATTTTAGTTGGGAGATCACATATAAGCTGTGCTGCTGCTTTCACTCGGTATGCTGTTCTGGGCATAATTCAGAAAGGAATTACCCACATATCCTGGCTGTAGGAGAGAGGGAACTAGTAGATAGGAAAAGTGCCATCTTTCCTCAATAGGCCTCTGGAAATATTACCTAATTATTATAAATGTAATTATTACTTAGGTTTACCAGGATTTAATACATAATAAATATTCCGGCAGAATGCATTATGAGCATACGTATTCTTTGAAAACATTTATCGAAGTCCTAATATGAGACAGGCATTGTGCTAGGAATTAATTACACATTGTTCACCTGTTCTCTGACTTTGCGAAGTTTATAACCTATCATTACAATCTAATTGTTGAGATGAACACCTGCAGGCAAAACCTATGGGTCTAAAATTGCCTGATTATAGAACAAATCCTCACGTCCTTCTGAGGAGCTTGAATGAAATAAATGGTATTTAGAAGCTAACGGGTCTTTCTTTTCTCTCATATATCCTGATTGCTTTTCCTCTACTAATTTGATCTGTTGATGTCTTGCTCTTCCTGAAAATATACATGTCTGCTTATAAATCTCCCTAAATTCTACTATTTCATTAATGTTATCAATCTCAGAGTAGCTGGCAGGAGATTGTCATCTTTTAACGTGGCTACAGTTGAGACCTGGGTCCTTCCACATGACATTAATTCATTAATTAATAAGATTGAAAACAAGTGATTGATTTAAGGCATAGTATCACACTTGTTGATAGAAAACAGATCAGCAACTGGTATGACGGAGGGCTCTGGCAGCCACCCCACATGATCACATTCGGTCAGAGCACTCCAGGGTGCTGCTCTTCTGTCTTCACACCAGCTTCTTCTAGCAGGCTTCCATCCGAGATTCTAGAAATCTCTGACAACTTCATTTACGGAGCTGAAAATATTGCAGAGAACTGAAGAGCTTTTGATGCAACTTTGTGGAGGACTCCAAGCTCCATGCCACATTCCAGAAGTCCGCCCAGGGCTGACCCACCTGCCCCAACTAATGTCACCATGAGAAGACCAGGTCTGCAAGGCACTGAACAAGCTTCTCTTTTTCTATTATCAGGTATAAAACATAACGGTCAAGCATGCTGTTCGTGAGCTTAGTCTGCCTGTGCTCAGATCCAGGGTCCACTAGGTATGAGCTATACGATCCTGAGTAAACTGCAGTCTAGAACTGCTCCCTCACCTGTAAAACAAAGACAAGGAGCACCCCTGCCACATAAGATGCCTGGGAGGGTTAAATAAGCCAATGTCCAGTGCCTCCCACGGTGCTTGTCACATACTCTACTCGGTGCATTTTAGCTGTGATGTTTTTCCCCAAAGCATCAGAGCATTAGCTTAGAGGTACTTGCTGTGATTTTCTGAGCTCAGTTCAGCAAGGGGCAACGTGGTGTAGTGACACTTTTCAATAACAGTGCCTCAACTGATATGTTCAAGTGGGCTGCAAAATTGATTGTCATCTGATTGTTTCCCTGTTAGCAAGACTACAGCCTGGCTATGAAAAGTGATGCACTGAGAAGCGGCTCTGGCTGTTAAGAAACACAATATAGCTCTTTCAGCAGCACGCATGCCTAGCACATAGCGGGCTCCCAATTCATTCCTCCCAATGAGGCAGAAAGCCACACAAAGCACATGAAGACCCACCGATGAAGTAAAGTTCCCAATATTAGACAATGCCACTACTTCCTTTCAACGAGGCCTCTGCCACGAATTACATTGACAATCTGGTCCAAATTTACAAGACAGAAATAAAAGAGCACATGTAATTTATAAACGCCAATTTAGAAATACCAGTGCTGGGGGCCATGTCTTCTAAATTCCCCTGGTCATTTTCTACAAGACACCGCAGAGTAGCACATATCTTTCTTGTTAACATTTCATGGAATCTTTCCATAAACATACGCTTGTTCTTGTCGTCAACATTTTGTCCTGTCACTGCAACAGATGGCTTTACACTGGAGCATATGAAAATATTAAATACTTTATAAGACTGTAGAAATATGAAATGCCTTTGGAGGAATGAATCGCTCCATGAGTAATGTAAAGCATCCATGCGAGATTCTGTTAGAAACAGGTAACTTTAAATTGCTTTGTTGAGTAGACATGGTCACCATCAATTGCACATCTTCACAGAAGGGAGACAAATGATGAGGGGCTCGGCTTACCACGAGACAGATTTGGGCCACGCTGAAAGGCAGAACAGACTGCTATTGAGAGCTGTGAAATATTGCAGTGTGTAGCCCAGGGAGGGTTGTGAAATCTACTTCTTGGAGATCTAAAAGCCAGAAGAAGCCTCCATCTGTCTGAGATGGTCAAATAAAGTAAGCTTAAAGACAGAGCGGTGAGCTGAAGGGCAGCGAAGGCAGCTAGCTGAATGCTCTGTATACCCAATTCCATTTATTATTACTTTTCGGAACTGGAGTGACTGCCATCTGAGCCAGCACGGAAGGGGTGACCAACAGGTCCGGGTGAGTGAGGTTCAGATCATTGAATAGCGGGTTAAAATGCGGGGCTCTCAAGCCCGGCTGCCTGCCTGTCACTGACTGTATCGTTTTGCCAAGTTCCCTACACATTATTTTTTTGTCTGATTCTCCATCTATAAGTGGGGATGATAGTAGTATGTACATTGTAAGGCAGTTGGGAGGACAAATGAGTTAGCAAACACAACAGGCTTGGAATACAGCCTGGCATATGCTGATGCTACATAAATGCTGGCTAGTCTCTATATTTAGTATTATGTTTATGCAGAAATAAACATCAAGATGTGGGTAAGATTTTCTATTTTTCCTCTTATTGGTTTGTGTCTAACCAGCATTGACTTCCAATGGGCACAACATATTAATGTTTTACATAATGTGCATTAGTCAAAAATTGCCAAAGCCCACTCCTGGGCATTTATCCCAGAAGAGGAAAATGCCTGCTCACACAAAAACCTTTACACAAATGTTCGCAGCAGCTTTGTTTGTGATAGCCAAAAACAGCCCAGATGTCCTTCAACAGGTGAATGGCTAAACAAACTGCGGTACATACCTCTTACCGAGAAATATTACTGTGTTAAAAAATGAAAAAAAAATGGCCCTGGCCAGTGTGGCTGCGTTGGTTGGAGAACTGTCCCATAAGCCAAAAGGTTGAGGGTTTGATCCCTGGTCAGGGCATGTAAGGAAGGCAACCAATTGATTTCTCTCTCTCTCTCTCTCACTTTTACTTCCCCCTTTCCCTCTTTCTAAAAGCAATGAAAAAAATGTCCTCAGGTAGGATTTTATTTTTTTAATTCTTGTTTATTCTATGACAGTTGTCCCAATTTTCCCCCTTTGCCCTCCTCCATCCAGCTCACTGCTTGCTCCCACAGCCCATCCCCACACCACTGTCCATGTCCATGGGTCATTCATGCATGTTCTTTGACTCGTCCCTTCCCCTTCCTTCCATCATCCCCCTCCCTCTTTTCCCCTGGCAGCTGTCAGTCTGTTCCCTGTCGAGTGAGGATTTTTTAAAAAAGGAAAAAAATATTGATATATGTAATAACTCCAGGTAAATATAATCAACCAATTACAAAAATTAAATACTGCATTATTCCACTTATACAACATTTTGAAAAGCAGAATTTTAGAAATGAAAGACAGATTCGTGTTTGACAGAGGTCAGGGGTGGGGTGGGTGACCGTCCGCAGCGGGATCCTCGTGATACAAGTGCCCACCCAGTACCTTTCCTGTGGTGGTAAATTCATGAGCCTACATGCATGATAAAGTTGCCTAAGACTAAATACACGTACACAAATGAGTGCTAGTCAATCTGGGGAAATCTAAATAAGATTAGTGAGTTGTAGCAATGTTAATATCCTGGATGCGATGAGATGTTTTGTAAAATATTACTACTGGGGGAAATTGAGTAAAGTATACAGGGGTCTCTCTGTGTTCTTTTTTTTTTTTTTATTGATTGATTTTTAGGGAGCGGGCGAGAGAGAGAGAAACATCGATTTGTTGTTCCAGTTACTTATGTGTTCATTGGTTGATTCTTGTATGTGCCCTGACCAGGGGTCGAACCTGCCACCTTGGTGTATTGCGACGACGTTCTAACCAAATGAGTTACTTGGCCAGGTCTTTCTCTATATTCCTTATTATGACTACCTGTGAATCTGCAATCACCTTAATGGAAGTTTCTATTATAAACATCGCCAAAACCTACATAAAGGTGAGGAACCAGTGTTTGTCAATCCGTTTAAGTGACAGACCAACCTGCTCCCTGCTTATTAAGAACAACCCTGAATCTCTAGGCACAATTGCGAAACTATTTAATAAGTATAAACATTATGTTTTCTGTGTAATGGTGCCTAAGTTACGCTGATTAGTTCTAGGTTTTGTGTGTTCGGTTGCTGCGTTTCAAGGAACCGAGATCTGCCGAGTGAAGTGCACAGGTTTCTGAAGCAGTCTGAACAGCACCAGCCTCTCTCTGAAGTGTTTTATTATTCTGAGCCGGGCCCACTGAATCTCCCAAGGTATGAAGTTCAGTTCGAGATAAAAATATTTTATCTGCTCTTACAGCAAATTGAAAGGCTATATAAAGGGTTTTGTTATTGCAGTGTTTTCATAAATATATAGTAAACATCCTTCACAGTGGGAAATGCAGCCCAAAATACAATTTTCTTATACAGCCATTCATGTGGCTTGCACAGGAAGATGAAATGACCCAGAGATGAATAAAAAAAAATAATAGTGTACAACTTTTAGCAGCCCACAGTCCCTGACAGACACACGCAGCTGGGAGGATAAGGATCATGATTTGCAGTGCCTCCGATGAATGACAAGTGTCTGCAGCATCCAGAGAGTTTCAGTTTCCTCTGTGGCCAAACCATTACAGTTAACACTTGGCTTCATCATTTCCAGAAATTGCCAACAGCCAGCCATGCCATTTCAGAGCACGTACTAACCCCCAAATCTTAGCACAGAATTTCAAATCAAACAACTTTCAGGATTTTTTTTTAAAAACTCCTTTAAGTCCCTCTTAAGCACATTTTCTGAGCAATTCGGGTTGCCTGTATCTAACACACAAGATCTATGTTGATATCTAAGTTGATTTATGTCAGCTTGAGGTGATGGACTGATCACAGGTTGCAGGAGAAATAGAAGCTCTTTTTTTTTTTTTAACACTATTTTTGTTATTATCTAAGTAGAGCCTGTACGTTGAAAAGAAAAAGGATTAGAAGCATAATACTTTTTTAACAGCTTCACTGAGGAATAATTGATATACAACATAACTGCACGTGTTTAATGGGCACAATTTGATGAGTTCGGACATACACATCCACCCATGATATACCATCACCATGATCAAGGTGATAAACACATCTGTCACCTCCCAAAGTTTTCTTGTGTCCCTTGTGTGTGTGTGTGTGTGTTAAGGACACTGAACATTAGACCTACCCCCTTAACCATTTGTAAGTGTGCAAGGCCACATCGTTAACTGCCAGGGCTGTGGTACAGCAGACACCTAGAGCTCACTCATCTGGCATAATTTCAAATGCAAAACTCCCATCTGCCCTCACTCCCTTCCCAGTCACCCTCCACAGTAGCCATGAAGGTAGCTCTCCCTTTGTTGTCTTTTGCAACTTCACCGTGGATATAGAATACTAATATCGGCATGATTGTTTTCTAACATGGTTTCCTGAACGCCTTTCTGAAAGTTGTACTCTCAGTCACTTACAACACGTCAGGCGTCCTCTCAGTCCACGCAGACCCACCTCGTGCCTTGAGTGCTTCCTGGCATCCAATCCCCTATTGTTAGGCATTTAGTTTGGTCCACTTTCCCCCCTCCCCAATGTACATTGTACTGCAGTCAACTTGTATTTGTGCAACCTTGAGCAATTACATAAATCCAAGAGGTGCAAAGGATATGCATTTTTTAAAATTAAAATTTCCAAGCTGTTTTCCACAAGAGAATGCACCATTCCACACTGTCTCCAACAGTGTACGAAATGCCTATTTCCTCAAACATATTGTTTTCCAAGGTGATATATGAAACATTTATATATACAGACAGAATATCCACATATATACAAATATATATACACACATGTAGACATAGATATGTATATATGACCATATTTTCATATACTTGGGGGTATTTACATTTTTCTGTAAACTCTATGCATGCTTCCTTCTGTACCATTAGTCAGTCTATCTGTCCATCTATCCATCCATCCATCCATTCACCTATCCATCCATATATTCTGCCAAGATTATAAGAAGGTTAATGCTAATAAGAGGACCATAGGGACTTTCTAGGACTAAACAAATTTGATCTAAGTCAGATTCACTTGTCCAATGTTAGAACAAAGATTCTTAGGACTTTGAGTCAAAAAGAGAGGGAAATAAAATAATAAAATTTCAAATGTGATTACCAACCTTTCTACTCACTAGTTGTTAGCAACCCTAGAAAAATCACCTCAAGTCTCAGTCCCCCACCTATGAAAAATGAGTATCACAGGAACATCCACGTTACAGGACTTCTGGGAGCATTCGATTTCATCATTTGTGTCCAGATATCAAAACATTGCAAACATCCCATAGTATCGGTAGTAATGATAATAAAGTATAGCTCTATATATTGAACAATTAGCTAGTGTATTATAATAAACTTAGGTTCTTTTTCTATCAGTGGCAGAAGCTGAAGCCTAAACCACTTACAACGTTGATGTCACCTCCAACTTTTTAGCTCCCTGGGCAAGTTTTATAGTAAGGACTCAACAGAAGTCCATTTTCCCCTTGTAGGATGCACTCTATTTAATGGTACACAAAGTTTATCACTGGTTGTCTTTATTTCAAAAAGCAGATTCACATTAAACGTGAAAATGTTAGAAACCAATTCCACTGGGTATGGAATTTAAATGGCTACTTTAAATCCAATTTCCTACTCTTTTTTTTTCTTTTAGCCAATTAAGCAAGATACATGTATTTTAGCACTACAGACTAATAGACGACACTGACAAAACTTACCAGATAGTCTTAGCTATGTGAGTTCATTCCCATTTATTCACCATTAAACAACAAATTCTGGTTTAATTTTAAGCCATTTCCTGAACCAATACTTACACAGAATAGGTATTCCACAAAAGCCAATTTGATGAACTGTATTAAGAAAAGAAATTTGATGGTAATGGATCCAACATCAGTTTCTCAACAGTTCTGAAATGGGATTCACTCCTTGCTTTCTTTGTGTAATGTGAGTTCATTAGGCCTGAATTATACAGGAAGAGCTGTAATGATTTCCACTTCCAGCTCAGTTCCTGGACTGTTCCGGGGTTGGGGGAGGGTAGATCGAGAGCCCCTTTTTATGCCTTTGGCATTGCTGGGCTGCCAGACCGAAGTTGTTCAATAGGCATGACCCTTCCTCTCTCATATGAAAAACCATCTGTGCCTTGCCAGTCCATCCTGTGGTTCTGGATCTTCAAGTTTTTTGGGGGGCAATGCACAGGGAGCTATGTATCAATGCAAATGTAATGTACACCTGAGTCAAAGGGCTGAGAATGCAGTTGGCATGGAACTGACATCTGTCCCATTGGTGCCTTCCACAGCCACAACCTCTTCTTCCAATATTGTGCATTCAAGATATGAGATGTTTCCTTTTAAAGTACAAACCCATCATAACCTTAATAAGAAATTTTTAATATAAATTCTTCCATCCATTTATTCATTTACTCGATTGAGTTTATTGAGATGCTCTACTCCCATCTTAGTTTTTTCTTGAACAATCATGTATACGTCTTTAATGTCAGACTTGCAAGCTCTCTGCTTCTTCTAATGCAGAATAAAGTGTCAAACTAGCACTTCTATTTAAAAATCTGTGCAAGTTGCTTTTCTCTTCATAGGTTTTACTACATGCTGAAAACCCAGTGGAGACTGTGGCAGGCATGGTGGTTCCCATGGTCTAAATGAGGGAAGATAAGCAGATTGATTTTGACAAGATCAAGTTGGCCATTGATATGGCCACATCCACCATGTCCTCCTCGGTATGGACCACCCTGGGCTTCCTAGAAAATTCTGGAAGTGCCAGAAAACCAAAGAGTAAAGTTTCTTGATGATCCCTTAAGAGACCCAGCTGAATAATTTCTCTCTAGTTTTCCAATACCACAATTAAGTAGGGAATAAAACAAAGCTCATTCATCTTGTAATTATGCCCTTCTGAATACTTTTGTTTTCTTTTGGTGGTTTCTGTTGCTGAAAGTGATCATAGAAAGAGAATTCACAAGTCTTTCTGACCCCGGTTCAGTGCATATTTAGAAATAGTTAAATAGTGAAAAATTAAGCTGTGGGCATTATCCCTGGCTCTCACTCAAACATGGTTAAGGTAGCGTTCTTGATCAACCACCCCAAAATGAAACAAAAACTGTCTTTTGTTTCAAAATTCAAGTGGAGAAACTGCGTAAACAGTTATGCTTCTGCGCACTGAGCAACTCAAATTATTAAAGAGCAAGGCAAAGTGGTTAGGAGCACAGGCTGTGGAGTTAAAACCCCAGCCGTGCCGCTTAGAAGCTGTGTGGCCTTAGGCCAATATCTCAGCTTTCCTGGGCCATGGTTTTCTCCTCTGTAAAAAGTCAATAGTGATAATATCAACCCCCAGGCTTGATTTAAGGATTAAATGAATTAATATTTTAAAACATTTCCAACAATATGAAGCATCCTTTAAGTGTTTATTAAGTAAATAAGCAAATAAACCTATATGTCAAACCCTGAAAGATAAGGAGAAAATAATGGCGTTTGGATACTGAGGAGGAAGAAGAAAGGTTCTTAGAATGACAGTCCCATGACTCATTTAGTGATGTTTTTCATTCCTCCTTTATTGATATCAGTACCGTAGAAAGAAATTTTGTTTTTCAGAACTTGTCAGAGGTTAACACTGAGTAAATCAAAGGAAAGTGGGCACTTAAACCACAATGACCAATGTCACATTTATAAGGAAAGATGTCAAAGTAGGCAGCTGTACAATCTTAAAGGTAAATTGTAAGAAAATACGGACTTTCTGATTTTGTATCATGAGCCTATTCACAGAATCCAAGTGGAAATTTTAAAAATTAATAACTGAAATTCATGTACCTTATCCACTATTTTGAAAAATCAGGTCACGCATATAGTAATCATAGAACCACTGATACCACATAGCGTAGAATTTTTCCACCTCAGCACCACTAGCGTGATGGGCTGGGGAACCCTTTGCTGTTTGGGGGTAGAAGGTTGTCTCTGCATTCCAGAATAGTTAGCAGTATTTGTGGTCTCCACCCAATAGATGCTAGTAAAACATCCTGCCCAAATGTGACAACCAAATATGTTGCCAAATCTTGTCCCTGGAGAAGAAGGAAGTGATAAAAGTACTGGTTGAGAACCACTGGCTTAGGGCATCTGTTGAACCCCAATTTTGTGTATCTTTCTAAATCCAGATGAGTACATTTCCATTGTATCTTGATTTACCGGAGTTAGAAGAATCTGGAATCTAATAGCTCACTCTAATTATAAAAAGTCTTGAATATTACTTCCCTATCTCCAAATTGTGCATAGCAGTACCTACCTTGCAGAGTCTTGGTAAGGACCGAAGAAAATACGGTGAAGGCCCCAGTCCAATGCCCAACACACAGAGGCAGCAAGTGCCCAGGCAGCATATTGTAATTCCTACTACTGTTGAGGTGTGATCACAACAAAGCCTTCATCACCCTCACCATTATAACAAATATGGAAGGCCTCTACTTATACAGGCAAATAACTATAAGAGCTACAACTGGTACTTTCATCTCGATAGCAAACAAGCAACTGATTTCCTTGTGAGGAGAGATTTCAATTAAACAACAAAGATATAGACCAATGATCGTGTGGCAAATGCAGACACAGAATTATCACGAAGAGAAAAGGAAATGCTGGCAGCAGCCTTCCCAATACATGTTCCTTAAGGGGTCCTCTTTCTCAAGCAAATATGAGGCACACAAGCCACCTTGACTCACGTGGCTGGGGCTGTTTTTTCTGCATTGGATTGTAAGTGTGTGGGAGACGGTACTGAGGAATGAGCTCCCTGATGGTCTATGTCTCTGTGTGCACGCTCTTTGTGTGATCAAGGTCCATCAAACCAGTCTAGAAAATGTAACCAACTAACCAACAACTGCAGGGGATTCAATGCGGCTGGTTGAGACTACTAATTTCTCTGTAAGTAATAAGGCCTAGTTTAAAGAACAATGAGCTTTGGCTAATTAAATAAACAGGAATCCAGAATTCCAGAATCCATGTCTACAGATGTAGAGAAAGAGTAACAAATATGCCTACCATTGTGTAAGAAAAAAAGACACAGCATCCCACCCTGTACTGTGGATGCACTGTTTCTGCTGCAATCACATCACGGGCCCCCGTGACATTGGGACTAGCTGAACGATTACTCACCGCCAATTAACGTGAGGGAACTAACAACTGCTCTTCTTGCTCTTCCCTCAAATCCAACTGAAATAATTTCATGAGAACTTGCAAATACAAAATTGTATTAAGAACATCCAATTGATCCTATTTACCTTCGCTACATCAAAGTCCTCAGACTTCATAAGCAACTGTGAAATGGGGGCCTTCTGATACCCTATAGGTTATGCACACACCTAACGAGAAAGAACACTTTGAAATTTTATGGAGCAGGAAAAATTGGAAGTGTATTAATCTAGGCAGTGAAATTGGGCTTTTTGTCATTTTTAATTGCTTGAATTCGTAACCTAGTTTTGCTGAATCAAAAACGAGTTTCTAGAGCTGACATAAGCCGTTTCAGCTTTTTGGGCACATACAACAACCCCACCACACACACACACTACCTTTCATATAAACTTTATATCTATCAATAAAAAACACACCCGAAAACTGTTTGAGACATTGTTGTTATTGAATAATTAATTATAAAGATTTCCAAGTTAAGTAGTATGGGCTAAAAGCTGACTTTTTAAAGATTTATTTCTTTCTTTCAGTACCATGCAAGCAGAGGTGGGCAACATGAATACCTAATTGCCAGGACTGCTATTTTGTTATATACGGTTTAATTCCAATAAATTAAAATGCATTAAAAATTCCCCTGCCCTTACTTGCTCCTGTTCCCTATTGCTCGTAATACTTGCAAACACTCCACTCCACGTGAAAAGGAAGGCAAAGAAACAGAAGGATAAAATGAGCACCCGGGAACATGGACAAAGGTCTCATGTGTCACCACATCCTGAAGTTTCCTGATCTACATCAAAATGAAGTCTAAAGTGCAAAAACCATTAAGAGTCCATGCTTTTCCTCCCTATTTTTACATATGTTGCAAAATCAACACGAGATGGGGATTAAGATCTCATAGACAGAGTTTTGTTTTAATGCCTTTAGAATTACTTTTAAGGAACTTACTCCAAACCCTGCTGGGATACCTTTGAAGCTAATACACATAAATTTTAAAAATAGCTAAAAATTAAACATAAAAATTTAATAATAGTAAAGTTATGTTATTATTTCATAAATGTCCTTCTTCTTTTGGACCACATTTTATTTCTCAGATACTGAAACTTTGCTCAAAACATAATATAAAAATTACAAATTTAGACAGAAAACAGGACAAAAATTATATTCCACTGACATTGTAATGGTTATTTAGCTTGAGATTGACCCATCCAACCAGGTTCTCTATAATAAAACAGAAAACAGTAAGGGATATGTTTTCTGATTCTCATGTAATATTCTCAAAATATGACTATATTCTCAAAATCTCACAACTATAATTTAGAGGAAGGCAATTGTTGCTAAAATCCCTTTATCTGAAACCTGCTCCAACTTTTGTGTCATTCTCATAGGGAGAGAAAAAAATTGGAAAAAAAAAGAAAGAATAAATTCTTTTTGTGATACTTAAATAAACTGGCCCCTAAGTCAAGGCACATGGTTATGCCCAGCATGATCAAGTAAATACAAATTCAAATGAATTCCAGGTCTAAAAGTAAAGAAGATAACAGAGAAAGTAAAAGTTTGAGGAACGAGTTTATAGTAGACAAACATAAAAATATGCTTAGTGCAATAAAGTTATAACAGACCAAGTGCACTGTTGTAAAAACTAATCACTTGGTGATAACAGAGAAAAGATTCAGCTCTTTTCATGTAGTAAATACATTCTCCAAGAGTCTATTTGCTTGGTTAAAATTAAATGAAAAGTTTAAATATTCGCTTTTAAAAATAAGATTAGTGAACAGTGGATTGTCTGATATTAATTAGCTCTTGTTCATGAGCAGAGAATATCAAAAAGGAAAAAGAAATTCACGTTCCAATTATCAGGCTGCAAAACATTTGTTAAATAAAAATGTAGTAAAAAATATTGGAAAAGCTTTCTGTTCCAGGTACAAGAATAAAGACAGAAGAAAGGAAATATAGGTGGATGGGAGGGAAAGAGAGTGAGAGAGAAAGGAAGAAGGAAGAGAGGAAAGAAAGAGAGAAAGGAGGGAGAAGAGAAAAGGAGGGCTGGAGGAAACCTCCCCCTGCAGGTAGCACTTCCTCCACTCTTCAGAGAAGCAATTTTCTCTTCATAATCTGTGAGCATTCTAATAGAGGAATCATTGGCATGTGTGAGGAGTGTGAGTGGGCAGATAAGAGTTGAAAAATCCTGCTTCTTATAGAAAATCATGAATGTTACCCGTATTCCCTATAAACGCCAGCGGTAAACAGCTGTCACTGATTGAGTTTAGTTTACTTACTTGAAGAACAACCCTCTTCAAACTTAATCACAGCAAACCATAAAGGTGAGTTACTTCATTTCATAAACACATTTATACTCCTGCTTTTGGATTTCTGAAGATACATATTGATCTTAAACCAAACAATTTACTACCCAGCTACCCAGATAAAGAGGGTTATTTCACAATCATTTTGACTGCCTCCATTATAAATCACATTCATTTCTGTGGGACCAAAATTAAAACATATAAACAATGAGTAAACCATGAGCTATCAAAAGATATGCAGAAAAGTGACTCTTTGTAGCATGTAAGTTAATGAACATTTTATTAAGATGATTTTGTCAACAAAACTTTTGGATTCAGAATTCCTGTTGGCCCCTATTAAGTGTGTGTGTGTGGGGGGGCACAGCTCTTCTGTCAACAGAACTACGTAAAACCACCAATTTTACTGTAATCTGAAAATAATAGCTAGAAGGATAGCCTGACACTGAGTCTTCTAGGTGGTTCTTCTAGGCTGATAAATGTCGATTTCAACACTTTGCATATTTAAAAAATGCTTGCCAGTTAATTCCATCACTTTTAAAGGCAAAGCGTATTTCCCCCATTTGATCTCTCAAAAAGGGCAACTGTTGTTTCATTTAATAAAATGGCCAAGAGCATATTTCTCAAGTCAAAACATCTTCAATGTTGTTCATTTCAGATCTCTTCCCTGGGAACCAGGAAAAGCAAAGGGGAGAGAGTACACCAGCGCAATTAGCACGGTAGACATGTTTACACAAACATGCAGTGCATATTCACACACGCACACGCATGGCCCATCGGAACGGGGAGCCTGCCAACTTTCCAAATGCACGGGCCATCTGGCCAGTGGTTTCGTCAACCTCCCATTTAAAGAACCGCGCAGCTTTGCAAAGCCCTTGGCTAGCCTACTGGGACTTTCACGCCTTTTCTTATAAACGCTTATTCATCTCTGAAAATAAAGTTAAACAGAGTCAATGAGCATGGGCAATGAAGTTCCCCATGAACTTCTAGCCAGTAACGAAAATCGATTCATCCCCGGGCTCCCCAATTACTCCAAACGCGCCTTTCCAGGTGCTCAGCGCCCCTGGGTGCGCCCCGGTGAGCCCTGCGCCCAGCCTGCGCGGTCCCCGGGGTGGCCTTACGTACCGTGGCTCATTCACGCGCTGTGGACGCAGCCACAGCCTTCCATCGCGGCTTCGCTGTTCCCGGATTCCATCCGCCGCCAGGTCCCTATTCTAATCAGCAGCCGCCACCCTCTCTGCGTGCACGTTGGACAGCGGCTGGCAGCGGCTCCTCTGCCACAGGCAGCCAAAAATGTCAATTTGCACACTCCTCCCCTCTGTCGCCCGCCTCCGTCCCCATCCCTCTTCCACCCCCTCCCGTGAGTCAGTGGGCTTCAGGAAGCCTCTGCAGAAGCTGCCTGCTCTCCATCCCTCCCTCTCCCTCTCTGTCTCTCCTTCCCTGACAGCGTTTAGAGCCTTCTCTCGCCTTACCTGAAGGGCATCTCCCACGACTGCAATTAGCTGCCAAGATTTCATTGTCGGCTGCAAAGTGCCTCCTGTTTCCTCCCCGGGAGAACACTGGAGAAGTCCGAGGCAACAGCGCACGGCCCCCACGTGCTAGCAATGTAAATGACTCCAGCCCTTAGCCGAGCGCGCTGTGCTGCGCTTGCCCTGGCTGCCTGGCAGCCTGACACTGTCGCCAGCAGGTGCAGAACGTGCGGGGGAAAGAGAGCGAGCGAGCAGCCCAAGCAAGGAGGCAATCAACGCGGAGACGCACACAAAGGGAGGCCACTGAGGTGCCAAGAACGCTGCAGCGCCCCAGCCCCCCTTCCAGGGCCGCCTGTGCCTCCGCGCCAAAAACGCTCGCCAAATAGGACGCCCAATGCTTTTACAAAGTCTTGCAGCCCCGGGAAGGCTGTGGATGCCCAGGCTGTGTCCCACCTCCAGGATCCTTCAAGCGCGTGCGAAGCACGGAGCTGGCAGCGCTCTCGCTCTCTCTCTCTGTCTCTCTCTCTCCTGCACGTGTCCCTTCCCTTGTTCTTTCAAGCATTAAATATGTACCACATGACAGAATAGGGCACCTTGCACGGTCCTCCGAGCCCACACTTGACAACCAATTTTAACTCACAAGCAGTGAAATGTCTAAAGGCAGGATATAAGCACTTCCAATTACTTACACTACTCCTGCATTACTCAAAACGTCCACGGGACAGTATTTATGACTTCCAGTATGCTACTACTTCACATATAAATACTAGTAAATGATGGAAATTCCATTGCATCCTTCCCCCAATGCTGCTGACACGATTTCCTCAGTGTTTCCTCCGAGAAGCAGCTGCACTTTTTCTAGTAAAGTGTGGTGATCTCAAATCGTCTTAAATGTAATGTACTGAATGAGAATGATGGAAAGTTCGAGCCTGCTTTGGGGAGGAAAATATCTACCGTGTCCTGTTGAACTTTAGCGATCACCTTTGAAAATGCATTTGCCTTGAAGAATGATGACATCAAAGTAAATTTCCCATTTTTAAAAAGTTAAGTGGGAATGAGTGCTACAGCGTCCTAGCTAGTCCCAATCTAAGTGCTGCTTCGTTAAAGACTACGTAATTGATTGGATGGGGAAGTGACTCTTTGGGATGTAGGAAAATTAGTTTTTCTTTCTCCTTGCAGCCAGAACTAAAAACTATATGCACTGTGACGGCCTTGCTTCTTCAAGCACCTATCAGTTCAATGGGAGGGATCCTGATGTGGAAGAAAATTTCATATGTAGGTAGATATACTATATTTGATTAACAGTGAAATATTCATGGGCTTCCTGTGTCATTTCTCAGATACTTTATTTTAGTTAAAGGCCTTGTGTACAACTGATTAGAATTTTATATATCAGTAAGCAAATTTTAAAATGCTAATAAATCTTTCAGATATTTATTTTCACATTTATTACAACTTCACATCTAGAGGCAATATTTTCAGTGTTTTTTTTTTAAACATGCCAAGTCCTTACATAACCATAATCCATCTCTGTCACACCAGTAACAAAATGGGAAGAGTTTTGTTTTTTCCATCCTACGCATTAAGGGTGTTTTAAACATTGCATTAATATAGTGTTTCGACTGTTCCTTGTGGGGTTAAGAAAAGTTTAGGTGTGCTTTTTCCCACCCGCCTTTCTTGGGGGCAGAAGCCTTTAGAGGATGCTAAGATAACATTCGGTGAAACTCCCTTTCACAGTGACGGTGTGGCATGCTCCCTGATCACCTTAAGAGTTAAGGTCTAGCAGGTGCATGTCCTCTGCTTAGGGCTTTCAGTGGTATCATGTAAATGGCAAAAGGTTTCTAGACTTTTGCGTAACCAGACAGATCTCCAGACTTTTTGCTCAACCAGAACCCTGTGTGACTATAGAGGAACACGAATATAAGGTATTATTTTACTTTTTATGCCAACAGAAACTGGCATTCTCAGTGGGATAATTTCATTAAAAAATCAGTACACAAAAGCAAGGTTATTCTAAGATAAGGATGGTGGGGGTGGCGGGTGGAGAGGTAGCAAACCCTAATTACAACCCCATTTGTCCTCCTGTTCCCTGGCACATATGGCCATTTAATCACAGAGTATGACAACCTTGGCAGATGTTGCCAAACCTGGTTATTGATATAAATTGCTATTCTCATGTGTAAGTGCCCCAGCAAAGAGTTAAAACAATGTCTGTACTCACCCAAAGGGAAATAAAGGTCCGCACTAGCATCTGTGGCAAGAAGACGAGATGATACAGAGCTAAGGCTGTTTCCTTGTTCCCACTCTGTGGGGAAGGCAGCAATGGATGAAACCCCCTAAACCAAGAATCAGAGACTCACCCCATGGGAATGCAAAGTGGTATTGTCGCTCTGAAAACTGATTTACTGAAATATGTGAAAATGGAATTTGTGCCCACCCCAGAACCAAGCAGTTCTCATGTTCACCTAACAAATACATGCACAAGCTATATTCAGGGATATAACAGCACCACTGCTTTTATTTATTTTCTTAAAGATTTTATTTATTTATTTTTAGAAAGAGGGGAAGGGAAGGAGAAAGAGAGGGAGAGAAACATGTGTGAGAGAGACATCCATTTGTTGCCTTTTATATACCCCCAACTGGGGACTTGGCCCACAACACAGGCATGTGCCCTGACTGGAAATCGAATCTAAAACCTTCCAGTTTGCAGGTCGGTGCTCAACCCAATGAGCCACACCAGCCAGGGCTTCTGATTTTAATAGGAAAAAAAACAACAAACTAAATATCCATCAGCATAAAAATATGATATATCCTTTGTGGAATACTATGTGGCAGTGAAAAAATTAATTAAGGCTACATGTAAATAATCTATAAACATAGATGTATATAAAGAAAAAGATACTGATACAGACTACAGAGTACAAGTATATATACATATATTTTCAGTAAAAATTTTGCTGAGATAAAAATACAAGTTTTAAATGATTCATAATACTATGATACCATTTACGACAGAAAATGCACAAATGAAATAATATGATCGATTTTCTGTAGATAGGTGCATATCTGTGGATGCACAGAAAATGACCCAGAATGGAGGCTGGCCAAATTAGGCTTCTACCTGTTTTGTACAGCCCCCTAGTTGAAAATGTCTTTTATATTTTAAGTGATTAAAAAACATAAAAAGACGGGGAACATTTTATGATATATTAAAAATGTAGCAAATTCAAATTTCACTGTCAACAAATGCAGTTTTATTGGACTATAACTATGTCCCATTTGATTACACGTTGTCTGTAATTGTTTTTTGCTCTATTGCAGAACTGAGTAGTGAATACAGAGACCCAATGGCCCACAAAGCCCAAAATATTTGTTACCTGTCCCTTGACACAAAAAGTTCCTCAGTCTCTGGTCTAGGAGAATGGACCCCAAATTCTTAAGTGTTCTCTCTAGGGAAAGGGGAGGAGACTGGGGCTGATGGTGGAGAGTGAGAGGGCTCTGGCTCCCCTTTCAAGAGATTTTATACTTTTTATAAAAGTTAATGTGGATATTTTATATACATAAAACCTTTAACTATATGAGGTCTATCCAGAAAAAGCCCAGCCATTGTTAATATAACAAGAATGGTTTGCGCAACATCGATATAACCTGGCAGCCAAGGAGAGTAGACTGGAATGCACATGCGTGAACAATGACAACTTCACTGTACTAGAAAGTGGGGGTGGTAGCTGTGACTGAGTGAGCATGGGTACTCGCATTCAAAATGACTGAGTGAGTAGGGCAACAAATCCACATCGAATTTTGCATTAAACTTGAACATTCCTCCTCGTAAACTATTCAGATGATTCAGAAGCACAACTATGTGTACCTGGTGATTGGCAGCTTTATTATGATGCTGTACCCACCCACTCAAGCATTATGTCTCATGCAGAGTTTTTTTTGTGAAACATCAAATCACCCAGGTGACTCAGCCCCCTTACAGACCAGATTTGGTGCCCTGCGACTTCTGGCCAAAACTAAAATCACCTTTGAAAGGGAAGAGATTTCAGACTCAATGAGATTCAGGAAAATATGACAGGGCAGCTAATGGAGACTGGGAGAACTATGTGAGGTCTGAAGGTGCCTACTTGAGGGGGACTGAGTCATCATTGGCCCATGTACAATGTTTCTTGTATCTTGTATCTTCTTCAATAAATGTCTGTCTCTATTTTTCATATTCCACAGACGGATACTTTCTGGACAGAACTTGTCCATACATATGTTCACTTATACATCTAAACACATACATAGAACAACAAATGAAGTTTGTATATATAAAACCATTAAAATATACATGCATAATATATTTCTACATGTATACAGATCCTTTATACACATGTGGGTTGTTTTGACTGTGAAGAGAATGTGTATGCCATTTTTGAAACGTGTGTGGGTATATGTAGCTACACATGCCTGGGAGAAATTATTCAAAACAGACAGTTCTCAGTGGTAGAAATATGGGTGCTTATTTTTTTCTTATTTCTTATTTCAGGCATTTGCCAATTTTCCAAACAGATGTAAATATAGGGAAATAGCGGACACCCCTGGCCACAGGAGTGGTGGCAACTGCCATGGTGCCCATAGCATTTTTCTCACCAGGAACTGCCTTTTCTCTTCAAATCCTGAATGATAGGACTTTCCAAAAAAATCAAGGTTTGGCTTACATTCACCTAACAGTTCTGGAAAACTCCAGTATCTAATTGCTTCTTCACGAGAAAAAAAGAAATTACTAAGCCTCAGTGCACTAAAGATTTTTATAAAAAATCAATCTTATCCTTGAAGTAAAATGTGACATAGATTACCCTTTCTGGTAGAAGTTATGGTAATGACCTACTGAGATATGCCTCACAATACATAATATTGCTTCTTTACCAGTTTGAAAATATTTTCTCATAGAAAAGCACAAAGCAGGTTCTATCTGAAAAAATAAAGTAAAATTACATAGCAACCACACTGGCGCTTTGTAGGATTAGAAGAGTGGGACCTAATGGTTTTCTTTGTCCTGACATCTAATAATCCAGTTGCATCAGGAAAGGTGAGCTTAATGAAGCATATTGAGATGGGAGAGCATACGATTTATGGTGGACTTATTGTGCTTATATTCCAAAATGGACCCCATTAGCTCAACGTTGGTTGCTAGCAAAAGACCACATCTCCTAATAGACAAATGCATGAATTACCTGGGCATATTTTAGAAGCGTGCTCTAAAAAATGGTTCACCTTACAACTTTAAAGTAGGGCCAGGTGAACAACATTCTTTAATGAGGCTTAGCTGAATTTTTTCAGCGAGAAAGAAAATTATTGCAACTGAACATCCATTCTGCCTCTTCATAATTAGGATGTACACATAACCTCTTCCTTGAGGGGGCATGTACCAAGGATGCCACTGAGAAAAATGTCTGTTTGTTTGTTTACTTATAATTAAATAGCATTGCAACAAACAAGCATTGCTTTTCAATTTTGTTTCTCTGTGTTAAATAACATTGAAATGAACATCCTTGCCCATAATGTCATGAGCTTGTCTCTGTTATCTCACGTAACTATCTGAAAGTGAAACTGGTAAGTCAAATTATGGGCACCGTTTTTAGGACTTCAGAGAAAAGGAACCAGGATACTGGAATATTACACTAACCATTCCCAGTAGCAGTATAAAAGAGAACCCATCTCACCCTGGGAACAATTTGAGCCTAACTAGTTCCTCTTTCAATAACCACCTCCCTGGCTCTGGTCCCTCGTCCATCCACCTGTCCCAGTTGGGCCACCACCCAACTGCAGGCTAAATTAGCATAAAAGAGCTCAAACTTAGAAAACAAAGGTGGTAATGGGGAGCAATTTAAATCTAAGCTTATTTAACCTAAGTGGCTAGTGGCTGTCCATTTTGTCTTAATTGCCTTTTAAACTAAAATCAATGTTAAATTACCTGAACGACAGCTTCTGCACAACTGCAACCTGAAAATTCTTTAAGTGCCTCCTCAAAAGCCTTTGGCTCTTATTTGGCTGATTGACAGGAAAAGAGTCTCTTTCTTCTTCACCGTGCTCCAGCTTTGGGTTACGGAATAGGACTCAAGGGTGGACGCTCCTGAAAACAGCCACCATGGCAGCTCTCACATGTAGTGCTCAAAATGAAATCTCCATAATAGAAGTTGGACAATAGCTTTCCTTCCTTCCTGTCTTCCTTCCTTCCTTCCTTCCTTCCTTCCTTCCTTCCTTCCTTCCTTCCTTCCTTCCTTCCCCCCTCCCTCTCTTTCTTCCTTCCCTCCCATCAACAATGAGAGCCTGAGTATACAAATGGAAAACAACCAGATCTTATAGAAAAATAAAACTCCGGCCCATTATCCCTAGCAACCAGTCCAGAAAATCAGCATGCTATCCACAAATCAGACTTTTAGGAAGTCAGACCACTTCTGACTTCTATCTCTAGCAATCAGTTCAGGAAGCCAAACATAAACCTGTGTAACATTTGGCTCAGAAACAGCCATGACTTAATTAGTAATGCACAGCTTCTCTAATTTTTATCCCTGTTTCCAACTTAGAACCAACAAGAGAAAGCTAAATGTGCCCCATAACTTGTCACATAAAAGGTCCTGCTTCTATTTAGTCCACGTGCAGCTTCCGCAGGTCCAAAGCGTCCAATCAGGGCATCCCCAAAGCCTCCCTTTGGTCTTGCTATAAAACTTTTCACTCTTCTGCCCAACTTTGAGCCTCTGCTAAAACACAAGTGATGGTGGCTGATGACCCAGCTATAGCAAGCTCTCAATAAACAGCCATTGCTTGTCCCCATTTAGTTGGTCTTTGCTTATTTCTATGATGGTTGTTTTCAATACTGTGTTAGGTAAATAAGATAGACAAAACCCTATCCTTCATGGAGCATACGTTCTAGTGGGGAAGACAGACCAAAACAAGATGGCAGATTTTAGGAGTTGCTACGTAGGAAACAAACTTTGCCCTGAGATGGGAGAATGAGGATAGGTCCCGTTAATAAGGATCTTGAGTTGCTAGGATTTATTGTTACATATTTCAGCTTCCTGACTTTGTTTCATTCACATACTATTGAGCACATGCCATCTGGTTTGCACTGTGGAGCTATAAAAATAAGGTAGATGTACTCTGCCAGCAAAGAGCTTCGGAGGGTGATGTACGTTCACTAATACCCAGAACACAAGTAGACAACTAGGTAGAGCCAGAAATGAGATTCAGGTTAAGAGCTGTGAGAGCTAAGTGACAGGAGGGAAACTTTACTTCCAGATATTACAAGATGTCCTGGGATCTTGGAGCAGAAGATTGGATGGATAGTGGTGGGTCAGGACAATGCTACTCCAGGAATGCAGCCCATTGGCTTATTGGGTGTGTTAAGCTGAAAGGATTTGAGAAACGGCAGGTGCAAGAGAGCTCACTGCCATCCTGTTCTCCCTAAAACAGGTCATAAATGCTCACGTGGGAGGTCCTCTCTGCATAGGAAGGGAGCACCCTTTTCTCTGGAGATTGAGGGGCGCCAAGAGGAATCCAAACATACAGGCCTCTGGCTCACTGCCCTTAGATCACAGCTCTGTGTTCTCTCATGTTTTCCCATGGATTTCCACTTTTCATCCAACCTAGTATAAAATGCTCAGGCTTAACTGCTTCTTTGGGTCTTCATTTCCTTATTAAGGTTCCTGTGCCACAACATCTAATGTGAAATGTGTATGTTCTTCTCTTGGTAATCTGTCTTTTGTCAGTACAATGTGTAGGGCCCCAGTTGAAGAACCTAAGATAAGTGGAGGACCGGGTATTCCCTCCCCTACAATGGGGAGGGATATTATCACTGGTATTTCTGTGTGTTACGCCAGCATGGACATTGTAAAGATGGAAGAGGTTTGCTTGGAGATATCCCTAAATGGTCATTCTTTCTTCATGAGAATAACCTTTCCTTTGAATTGCCTAAACAGGAAATTAGATAAATAGTTTGGAGAATAAAAAAAGTCATAAAAGACATGACCGATCACTCTTTTCCCCAAGTCCCCTCGCCCTGCTAGTGTTAGCAGTCTGTCACCCCATAGGAGTGATACAACATGACTCCTAATTCCAATAACTTGATTTGGTCTGGGCCTATGACAGAATGCATGTAGAAATCTCACACACTTGAGGGTGTCCTTTTCTTGAGAGTTTAGGAGATGGAAAGGGTGCTGATGCTATAGGCATATGTCAACCAACATCTCTCCATGGTTACCATAGAGATGCCAATTTTTGCCCCCTTTCTCCACCCCCTACATCTTAGAGAAACTTCTCCTCTCACAGCCCCACCCCAACCAATCACCTGTCCAGACACCAGGGTCAGACACATACTCCTCTCTGGTCAAATTGGAGTCTCTCCTAGAGAGACTTAGGGAAAGAGATGGAGGGATAAGCTTCAGCAGCTAGACTTGTTAGATCAGGTAGATTTCATGGTGGAGTCTGATGAGTAGTCAAGGGAAGTAAAATTCATAGAGAAGTAAAGAAGGAGAGAGAGGTAACATCTAGAAAAAACTGGGAAGGGGAGAGAGACAGATAAGAAGAAATAGGAGTCTGGCCCCAGAGAGAGACAAGAGATGTGGAGAGCTACTGTCTTGGCCAGTGAAAGCTTTCTTCCTTAGTTCTGCATTCCTTCTCTTCCCCTGTATGCTTCCTATGAAAGCTGACCTCCCATGAAGTCCCAACCACACTCTCAATCCTCGTTAGAATCTCTAGACACAAATAGGATTGCACAGGACATGGCCAGCCTGTGAAAAAGTCCCCAGATCCCTTTGTTTTGGAGAAAAGCAAAATATCCCAATGCTTAGGTGAATAAACCCCTTCCCCATGTCTCATGTTCTTTCATGAAGCATAGCTAGTGAGCCAGCCTGTCAGAAATGCAATTTAAACACTGAGTGTTAAAATAAATACAAATTCTCTGATTCTAGAGGTTTTGTTAGGTTTTCTCTTTTTTCCCATTGTAAGCATAAAGATGTCCTTCTGTCTGTCTAAGAATGTCACCAAAAGGATACATGGTTGATTCATTCTTTCAATATTATATATATGAATGCCCACTATATTCCATATGTGAATCCCAGGAGTTTGTCAGGTGTGGAGATACAAAGTTGATAAGTCTGTTGATGAAGGTAAATGCAAACAATATTATAATATAAAACAGCATTATAATTACTGAAATAAGGGACATAAAGTGTGAAATGCATCTGCTTAGGAGAGGAGGCTTCTTGTTCTGCCCAAAAGCAGAAGGCAGATTTCAGATAATTCACAGAGGTGATCCCTGAGTTGGGATTTAAAGGATGCACAGGAGTTTGTTCCATAATCAGAAGAGAAAGTCATCCTAACAAGAAGAAACAACTTATACAAAGCAATAGAAGTGTGTCTGTGTGAGCTAGTGGACAGGACAGATGTATGAAGACAAGACAGGGTTAGTGGGCACAGGTCAGATGATAAAGGGCCCTGTAAATCATGTTAAGGAGTTGAGACTCCATTGTGCTACAAGGACAGTAGAAGTCAGTAGTAGGAAAGCAACATCATTTGAAATGTGGACATGAACCACTGAAAGGGAGATCCATTAGGAGAGTCTTGTTATGTTTCAGGCCGGAAGATGATGAGGGTTTGCATAAACAAAGATAATCACTAAGGATAGAATGTCAATATTTTATAAATAGAATTGACAGGACTCATTGAGAAGATAGGTATGTGTGGGGATGATTTTTTAAAAAGGAATGAAAAAGTCCAAAACTCAAGGTCAATTACTAAATCCATGTTATAAGTTATTGATTGAATAGTGACACCAATGACCAAATTTAGGAGCATCAGATAAAGATTTGGGGAAGAGGCCCAATTTGGCTACAATGGGTTGGGTATAGCTGTGGCTATAGATGAACTTATCAAAGTGGCAACTGGGTTGATACGTCTGGGATTCCAGGGAGAGGCAAAGATCACCTGGAATTCATGAGCACGGAGAGATGAAGCTGTGGACACAGCCTAGGTGATCTTAGAAGTGTAGAGTGTATATAGAAACTGATATTTGACATTATTAATGTCCAAGGAGCATAGTAGGATATGGTTGCTCATCAAGTCATAAAATACATTTGAATAAGTGCACAGAAAACAGGATTGTCCCATATCTATGCTTTCATATAATAAGACAGTCACACATTTAATATCCATGACTAGTTTACAACAAGTGACGTGCATTGAATTGGTTAAATCCATGCACTGTTGCTATAACCACCCGGATCAAATGTTACCTTCTTAACATACTCACACTTCACCTATCTGGAAAGCACACAATAGGATATGTTCTCTAAAGTCCTACCTATGCAGGAATTTCAACTGTAGACAATGTTTAATCAGGTTTCTATATATGGGTATTTAAAATGAATGGTAATAGAGAATCAAGATGGCAGAGGAGTGAATGGAAATCACACTGACCTCCTCCCAGGACCAATCTGGAATTACAACTAAATTGTGAGAAATCACCTGGAACAAACAGCTGAACAATAGTGAGAAAGAAGCCTTATAACCTCGGACAGACAGAAGAATCAGTTCAGCACAACCTGACTGGTAAGGAGTGTGCTGGAGACTCGAGAAGGATGGCTGGGCACCTGCAGGCAGCAGCGCCAGAGGGATATTTAAGCAGCAAGTGGATCCCCCTGAGAAGAGTGGGGTCTAAACCATACACAGGGATCCCCAGCCTACAACACCAGAGCCCCAAAAGTACACAGATAACAGCTAACTGCGAAAAGCACTGGGGTTGCTCTCTACCAGAGATGGGCAGCTAGGGACTGAAAGAGCTGTTTAAAGGGTCAACGCATAAATTTTCATTTGCAGCCACTTACCCTGGGCTCTGGCAAAGGTGGAGCAAAGTGGGCTGGAGACACCTGAGGGGAGACTGGGGACAGAGGCTTTGGGGAGAGAACTGAGAGAATAGCCTCTGGGATGTTGGTGCTGAATCATCCCACATAAAGCAGCAGCCATTGAACTCACACAGACCACTCCCCTCTGAGCAGCAGCAGCCTGAGGGGAAACATTAGCCCCAACCCCAGGAGGGATTCTGCCCCACCCTATGGTGCTTAAGCCGGACTGCTGAGCCCAGAGTGACTAGATTAACAATGGAAGGAGACAGCCACAGACAGTAGATCCCGGGAAGTCTCAAACAGGCTGCCTAAGGTCAGGTGGGGTCAACCTCTGACTTCACTAGAGGTGGATCCAGAAAGAAAAAACAGTGGTAAATACTAGAGGCTACTGAGATGAAATCCACTGTGGTCTTCTCCATGATTTGCAATATTTTCTTTACTACATAGTTTTTTAACATTTATTTTTGTCCATCAACTTGGTGCATATTAAGTCACTAGATTTTATACTATAGTCTATTTCTCTGCTTTCTTATAATAGTCTTAATCTCTTTACAGCCTTATTAATACTGGTTCATTTGCTGTTGATAGTGGGATTGCAGGGGGCAGTTATTTCTGTGGTCATGGGTTTGTTTCCTGGGCTTTGTGGTTTTGCTTTGGCAGCCAAATAATGGGAAGACAAAGAAACAAACCTCAGTTGAAAGGAAAGGAAGAATCCTCAGAAAGATTACTAAATGAAATAGAGGCAAGTAAACTATCAGATATTAAGTTCAAAACAATGGTTATAAGGAAGCTCAGTGAACTCAATGAGCTCAGTGAGAATTACAAAAAAAATACAGGGAAACTACGAGGGACTTACTGCAAACTATATCAGCATGAAAAAGGACATAGAAACTATCAACAAGAACCAAGAGGAAATGAAGAATACAATTTCCAAATTGAAGAACACAGTAGAAGGAATCAAAAGCAGGCTAGAAGAAGCAGAGGATCAAATCAACAAGCTGGAGATCAAGGGAGAAAATAACTCCCTGAAAGAGCAACAAAATGAAAAAAGGCTCAAAAAGAACAAAGAGGTGTTAAGGAAAATGCAGGACAACATGAAACATAATAACACCTGTATAATAGGAACACCAGAAGGGGAAGAAGAGAAGCAAGGGGCAGAAAACCTGTTTGAAAAAGTAATGATGGAAAATTTCTCTAATTTGAGGAGAGGAAATGTCACACAACTCCAGGAAGCACAGAGGACCTCACTCAAGAGGAACCCAAAGAGATCCACTTCAAGATACATAATAATGAAAATGGCAGATATCAAGGAAAAAGAGAGAATCTTAAAGGCACAAAGGAGAAACAGGAAGTAACATACAAGGGAGCCCCAATAAGGCTAGCAGCTGACTTCTCCACAGAAACACTACAAGCCAGAAGGGAATGGAAACAAATATTCTGAGTAATCAAAAGCAAAGGCCTGCAACCAAGACTACTCTACCCAGCAAAGCTCTCAATTAAAATGGAAGAAGAAATAAGGAGTTTCTCAGACAAAAGAAGGCTAAAAGAATACACCTCTACCAAACCAGCATTGCAAGATATGCTAAAGGGACTGCTTTAAGAAGATGAAGGAAAAGAGAGAGAGAGGAACACAAGTACAAAGGGAAAAAACGAATAAGTACCTATCAATAATAACCTTAAATGTAAATGGATTAAATGCTCAAATTAAAAGACATAGCGTAGCTGAATGGATAAGAAACATGACCCACACATATGCTGCCTACAAGAGACCCACCTCAGGACAAAAGACCTACACAGACTGAAAGTAAAGGGTTGGAAAAAAATATTCCAAGCAAATGGAGAGGAAAAACAAAGCCAGGGTAGCAACACTTACATCAGACAAAAATGACTTCAAAACAAAGGCCATAGAAAGAGACCCAGAAGGACATTTCATAATACTCAAAGGAAGAGTCCATCAAGAAGGCATAAATACTATAAACATATAGGCACACAACATAGAAGCACCCAAATATATAAGGAAAATCCTGGAGGACTTCAAGAAAGATACAGACAGCAACATACTTACAGTAAGGGATTTTACTACCCCACTGTCAACAATGGATAGATCATCCAAAAAAAAATCAACAAAGATATTGTGGAACTGAACGACACATTAAATTAAATTGACTTAACTGATACAATCAGATCCTTTCGTCCCAAAGAGGCAAACTACACATTCTTTTCAAATGCAAATGAACATTTTCAAAGACAGGCCACGTGATAGGACACAAAACAAACCTCAACAAATTTAAGAAAATTCAAATTACATCAAGCATTTTCTCAGACCACAAGCATGAGTGGATCAGAAAACTATAGCACATTTACACAATGAAATACTACACAGCAGAAAGGAAGAAGGAGATACTACCCTTCACAAGAGCATGGAGGGAACTGCAGAGCATTACGCTAAGTGAAATAAGCCAGCCGGTGAAAGACAGATACCATATGATCTCACCTATAAGGGGAACCTAATCAACAACATAAACAAGCAAGCAAAATAGAACCAAGAACATTGACATAAAAAAGAAACTGACAGTAACCAGAGGGGAGGAGGGAGGGTGATGACAGGGAAAAGGGAGGGGAAGGGTCATCAAGGGACATGCATGAAGGACCCATGGACAAAATGAAATGGGGGAAGGATTGAGGGTGGGAGGTGGGTATAGGTGTGGCTGGGGAAAGTGGTGGTGGGAAAATGTTGACAAAAAAAAAAAAATAGACAGGGGGAGGCTAAGAATAGTATAGGAAATTAAGAAGCCAAAGAACTGATATGCACAGCCCATGGACATGAACTAAGAGGTGTGGGGATGATGGGGTGGGGTGCAGGGTACAGGTGATAAAGGGGGGGGATGGGACAACTGTAATAGCATACTCATTAAAATATAACAAAAAAAAGAGGAATAAAAAGAATGGTAATAGTATAATAAAGCACACATTCAACAAAAGTCTTTTTGCCAGGCACAAAGTAGATGCTTAGTAAATGTTTACTAATTACAAGGCTTACAGTGTGTAAGGTCTGAGTAGGAAACACAGCTTTCTTTGGGTCACTTTACTATCCAGAATTTCAGTTCAGTCATTATCACAGACCTTTATCACTAGTAAGATGGAAGTTATCCCTTTGCCAACAGCTTGGTCCATGTGAAATACAGTAGGATTGCGAGGTTTCCACCTGCTGCTCTAGAGAACTTGATAGACATTGGACAATCCCTAACTCTCTCTTAGCAAGCCTATGGAATAAGAGGGCATTTCAGGTGCTGGATGATTCCTTCTGCAGGAAGCTCAGAGTTCCAGTTCTAAGTAGCCACACTGAAATCTTACCCAGGTTATATGCATGCAGCTGAAACGCATTCAGTTGAAACACGGGAAGGTAAGGAAACAAAAGAAAGAGAAACCAACGTGAACACAGCCCCCATTCCATCAGCATTCCAGGCAGCACACGCATGCTGATGAGTGAGTCCGAAACAGGAGATGTCAACTTGCAGATACCCCTCAGAGCAGGTGTAGCTCATGTCACCCAGTGTGAGTTTTTAAAGCTACATCTTTTCTGAATGGTGTGGTCCCCTAAAAGCAAACCAATGTCTCACCACGTGCTTAATTAAAGAAGGAAATCCTTTTCAGAGCTGGAGAAGCACATGGTTGTGTTGTGCTTTTAAGGGGGTTTCAACCTGGGACCTTCGTATCTAAAGGGATTGGCATTAGGAATATTTGGTGTTATGTCTTGGCTGTATCTTTGAACTTCACTGGCACAGGAGAGGCAACAATTTGATTAGTTATTAGGACTTGCTGTTTTGCTGAAAATCCTAAGGCATTACTTTATTTTCCTTTCTATTTCTCTATAGTTTACCCCAGCAGTTTTCCCCTCTCTTTTCTTGCCCCTCCACTTTTTTTTTTTAATCAGAATCTCCAACATCATCTTAATGAAACTCTGCCACTAACCTTGACACAGCTGTCGGCCACGTGCAAGTTGCAATGCACACACTGCATGCTCTTTCTATCTGTACTTCTTGTTGCTCATGCAGTGGGAGAGAACCTTCTCAAGGGTCAGGAAAACAGCTTAGGACCCTTTTAAATCCTGGGAATTCTTGTCCATGAGAAAAGATTGAGGGATGAGGAGGACAAAACTGAGCAAGCAAGAAAAATTAGGACACATTTTAAAAGTCTCTGCTGAATGTTTTAATGTTTTAATGCATGTGCATAAATAAAACTATTTTATTTGTTTTTGCAAATGCAAGACAAAAAAGTAGTCATTTAAGGGCTATTTAGCAGATGAGAATTTTTATGGCAAAATAATGTCCCATTAAAATTGTTAATAAAACAGAAAGTACTGTACCAATCACAGTTTGAGTGACAACGACTGTCATTCATGATTTCTGGACCTAATTCTCTTTTAAATGTCCCACTGCAGATGGCAATGCCCTAAACTATAATTGTGCTCTTTACAAAATTATTTCAGGGGTTGTAAAAAACTATTAATTTGTTCCCAACAGTCTGGTCCAGCAATGGAACACAAGTTTAAATTTGTGCAGTGAATTGTAATTCTTTTTTTTAAAGATTTTATTTATTTTATTTTTAGACAGAGGGGAAGGGAGGGAGAGAGAGAGTGAGAGAAACATCAATGTGTGGTTGCCTTTCCTGCGCCCCCTACTGGGGACCCAGCCTGCAACCCAGGCATGTGCCATGACTGGAGAATCAAACCAGCGACCCTTTGGCTCACAGGCTAACACTCAGTCCACTGAGCTACACCAGCTGGGGCATGAATTGTAATTCTGAATCTTGCAGTTCTGCCAGTGTATCTGGGTGACTTACTAGCAGTCCGTATTTGTAGAAAAAGTAAAGATCTAAACTACTGGCCCTCATAACCAAGAAGTGTAAGTCAAAGAGACGCCCTAAGCATCCCTACCTTCACCACAGGATGGGGGACATTGGGTATGTGTCTCATACAGTGAAAGCTGATTTCAAAGTATCTGTTTGCAGAGACAAACATGATATCTGCACCACACATCCTTCTACCCCACCCTCCATCGCTCAGGCCTGGATAAATTCTGTTTCTTTAGTACTGTTTTTGTTTGTTTGTTCATAGGTAAAGGATGTTCTGGCTACAAGATGACCATTAGAAACACTGAAAAGAAAAAGCTTATTCTGGAATTTTTGTATTAATCCTTTCTTGGTCATGTTACAATCCTGATAAAGACAGGTTGCATTATCAAACTTAAACCTGGAGAGCATTATGCTAAGTGAAATAAAACAGTCAGAAAAAAGGAAAATACCACATGATTTTACTTACAGTGGAATCTAATGAAAAACTGAACTAACAAGCAAAATAGAGTCAGATTCATAGAGAGCAGGATGACAGCTCTGGAGGGAAGTTTAGGGGACAGAGGGATTGAGCAAAAAGGAAAAGGGACCCACAGACATGGGCAACAGTGTGGTGACTGGGTGACTGAGGGTGGTGGGGGAATTATAAGGGGATTAAATGGTAATGGAAAAAAATACATTAGAAAAAGGACTTTACAGAAAAATAGACATCACCTTTGGGTAGAGTAATCATTTAGTAATAATTTATTGCTCTACAAAATGCCCCCATAAGTACCACCAGCTATTGGCAGAGGGGACAAGTCTTATCCCATAGCTTGGGGAAAAAAAGACAAAATAACAATGCCCACAAATAGTGCTTAATGTTTCATGTTTTCTCTTAATATTTTATTTGCTTTCTCCTACCTATGTATTTGCTTTTTTATATAAAATATAACACCTTTCCTCCAAAGCTTTGAGCAAAATAGATGCCCCAGGAAACTAACTCTATGTATTCTACAGCCAAGGACCTCTGTCTCACCAAACTGCACTTCTGGGGGTAGAAATCCTACAGTTCAGGAAACCCAGAAAGTATAAAGTCACCCTGCCTGGGTATTTATGTGTGCCATTGTGTTTAATAGTAATAAAATTATTATTATAATAACAATATTATTAAAAATAAGCTCTATAGTAATGTAATCTCAGTTCCTGATGTTGCTGCAATACCTTACATATAATAACCCATTTAATCCATATTAATCAAAGAAGTGCTCAACATCACTAATTACCAGGGAAATCAAAACCACAATGAGATACCATGTCACACCGATTAGAATTGCTATTATTTAAAAAAGGGTTACGCGTTGATGAGGCTGTAGAGAAAAGGGAGCCTTTGTACACTGACAGTGGGAGTGTAAACTGGTAGAGTCCCTAAAATAAACAGTTTGGAACATCCTCAAAAAACTAAAAATGAAACTACCATTTGATCCAGCAATCCCACTTTGGGGTACCTGTCCAAAGGAATGGAAGTCAGGATCTCAAAAAGATGCTTGCACTCCCATGTTTATCGCAGCGTCATTCACAAGAGCCGAGAGATGAAAAGAAAACCCAAGAACTCTGTCAATGGATGAAGGCATAAAGACCATGTGGTGTACATACACAAAGGAATACTATTCAGCCTCCCAAAAAAAGAAAATCAAAGAAAAGGGAACCCCGCCATTTGCAACAACATGAATGGACCTATGCTAAGTGAAATAAGCCAGATGCAGAAAATCAAATACTGCATGATCCCATTTTTATGTGGAATCTAAAATCGTCAATCTCTAGAACCAGGGAGTAGAGTAGTAGTTACTGGGATTGGGGGAAATGAGGAGATGTTGGTCAAAGTGTACAAAATTTCAATTATGCAAGATGAATAAATTCTGGAGATCTAATGTACAACATAGGGCCTAAAGTTAACAATACTGTACTGTATACTTAAAAATTTGCTAAGAAGTTAAATCTTATATTCAGTGCTTTTCCCATAAAAGAAAAAAAATATTTAAAACTAAAAGATAACAGGGCAAAAAGAAAGTTGTGGAGGTCATGGATAAGTTCATGGCCTTGATTGTTGGGATGATTTCACGGGTGTGTACTTATCTCCAAACTCATCAGGTTGCATACATTAAATGTCACAGCTTTTTAAATGTCAATCATACCTGATAGAGTAGCTTAAAAACAAATATATAGATTAATTAAACCTCATTATATTATTAAATGGAATTCATACAAGCAATTAAACAATATAAATGATTAAATCAGCTGCATTTAATTACATTAAAGCCAACATAGAATGGGAGCACTACTTCCCAAATAAAGACTGTTAAAGTTTTTGTACCTCTCTGCCTGGAAATCACTATGAGTAGATTACATGTTTCTTCATTTTTTCTATAATTTCATTCTAAGTAAGATTCTAAGTATTAGTGTCCACATTGAACAACGTGCTGTCAATCAAAGTAAGAGAGCCTAGCACAGTTCAAAACACCTTACAGAGATAGTAAAAGGGACACAACTAGGTCTTGGGCCTCCTTGGGTACATGTGAGGCACCTTCTTTATCCTTCGATCTCCCATTCAACTCTCACAGAATCAGCAACAGGACAGAGGGATGATACGTCCAGCCATCTCATACTCAGCAACCATTAGCTTGAATTTAGACATGTCTAAGTTTCAATTCTGGCTCAGGGAAGTTCCAAGAAATTTGGCAAGTTATTTAAATCCTCTTCAACACCTGTTTCCTCTCCTCTAAAATGGGTTTAATACCAACCCATTCAGATGGTTGCTGAGGATTATGAAGTCAAATAACACATGTCAGAACACCTAGCCCAGAACTGGGATATAGTAAGCATTTAAAAGTGTTTCAAAAATAAACCAATGATGTTAAAATGCACTCAGGAAGATTATAACCACTGATAGCTAAAAAAACTTCATCCTTTTTTTTTTGTTTGTTTGTTAAGGTAAGGGTGATCTGGAAAGTTTAAAGGACACACACACACACACACACACACACGATCACAAATACACATAGCTTTCAAGTCTTCTATTGGCATAACGATGATTCAACTCAAACTTCAGTCTAAATCAGGAATCAAACTTTTCCTATAAAGGGCTAGATAGTAAATATTTTCTGTTTCGTGGGACATGTGGTCTCTCTTACAACTATTCAGCTCTGCACTTTAAAGCACAAAAACAACTATCAACGACATAAAAAGAAAAGAGCAGGCAGTGCTCCAGTATCAGTCGTTTGAGGACATTCATATTTCCGTAAGTGAGAAGGCTCTGGCCTAGAAGTACATTAATGGCCAAGCTGTTGCCTTTTACTTTCTATGTAGATTTTAGATGTTAAGCCCCAGGAACCTAAGGGTTGAATCCAACTGACCAACTCTTTCAGGACAAAAATAAAAATAAAAGCTATCCATTAAAGAATGGAAACAAATCCACTGTGTTATCTTGACTCTTACAAGCTCATCTTCAGTGTCAAAAGAAAGCTCAGTGCTTTTATGTGCAGAAGGTGGAGGGAGGGTGCCCTTCATCTTACTATCAAATAAAAAACAACAACAAGACTGCATTTCACCACTTTTTATTTTTCTGGATAACCTACTCCACCTGACTTTGCAAACATATGAAGTGTTAAACAACCACTTTGCCTGGCTAAAAACCTATTCATATAAGACCAAGAGGATAGAGACCAAAAGTTATAAAGGGTAATTCAGTATGAGCAACACTTGCATGTGTCCAGGGCTTTAGCGTTTGTAGAACATTTTACACACTGTCTATTATTTACCATTCATGATAATCAGGCTAGACAGGAGAGATTATGATTATGATGCCCATTTTACAAAGGAAGATATGGACTTTGCAGAGCTGGTAAGCACCTTGCCTGGGGCTAACAGAGCTCATAACCAGTGGCTTAAGAACTGACACCAGGAGGCAAAGTCAGAAAATGCAATGCACTTACGCTGTGTGTTGGAACGCACGCTTGGCACTCTGAGACTCTTGGTGAGAGGTCCAACACCACTGGGGCCCCCCATGATGGAAGGAAGCTGCCCATGGAGAGAGGCTTCCTGTAAGTCCTACAGGTGGTAATCCTAGAGTTGGTTCCTCCAGCCCAGACATCACAGCCATGAGTGAATGGGCATCACACCATTCCAGCCCCCCAGGCATTCGCTCACCACCAGCCTTCGAATCTCCCCATCGAGGCCTCAAACATCATCAGTATTACAGATAAGCCTTCCCTGCCATACCCTTTCCAAAGTCTTAACCCACACAATCTGTGAATATAATAAAGTATTTTCTACCTTTAAAAAAAAAAGAAAAAGAACTGATCCCAGAATCCTTTTCTTGGAGGCTCAGTCCTCCATCTGCCATATGCTGCCACCTCTTTTTAATGCACAGCTATCCAGTCAACGTGGCTTAAACAAACATTGCAGGAAGGAGAAAAGGTGAAATATATACAGCGAAGTGATTAATGCTGTTGCTGAGTAATTAATGTTTTGAATATGATCCGTAATCCATATGGAAGGTGTAATCAAAGCAAGAGAGAGGTGACCTGCCCACTCTAGAGTAAACCTTTCCAAAATACTAACTCAGGTACTGATTTTAGGGCCAAATTTTCACTCAGGAGCTGTCTTCCTTACGTTGAAAGATTTTCTTTTTTGGTATTAAAATGTACAATTGCCCTTCCTTCAAATATCAGGCAAATGCATGACTAGACAGCAATTTTGTGGTCAGCTCAGAACTGATGCACATTAAATTGGATATGACTTTGATATTATGAATAACGCTACATTGAACTCCTTCACATGTATTCTTTTGTGCATTCATGTGGCTATTTGCAAAACTGAAAATATTTGTGCTATAAGGTTAATTAATAAAAGAGTCATTGCTGAATAAAACTGTATCTTTATATACACATATACATATACATCTATACATATATATATATACACATCTTCAAAATTTATACCAATTTGCGCTACTGCCGTCAGTATACAAGGGTTTTTGTTAACTAATAGTCGTGCCAAAATTGGCTACTAGCAATTTTGTTAATCTTCGCCAATTCAAGATGTAAAAATGGTATGCCATTGTTATTTTAATCTGTTTTTCTATGGACACCAACATTTAAATGCAGTCATTAAATCTGGCCCCCACTGCAATGAAAGGGTTGCTTTCACCCAAACAGCTGAAATTTGATCAGAGGCTGGTGTCAATCACCGGAGAGCACACATCAATGACTCCATTTAAAGGGTTCAGTGAATTTTCAGAAATAATATGGAAATTTGAGGCACATTGAATCAGGTGTAATGAACATCACTACTTTTGGATGATCAAGGGGCCACCCCTCTCTGCATATAATTTTTGTTTAGTGGTCCTCTCTCTCTCCCACAGGATGAGCCATCAGTCTGAATGGATCTTACAGAGTTGATTCTACTGCTAGTTCAAGGTGCACATGCGAGCTGGCCCCGCTGCTAAGGAACTCAGATCTCTCCTACAACCGAGATGGCTGTATTGATCGGCATGTGACCCAGTGTTTTCCATTGAGGATGTTCAGAGAATAAGATGAAACCTGGGCCAGTGAGCAATCATTGTACCACATATAATGGCCGAAGCAACCTAAACGTGGCGGCAACAGAGCCCAGTGAGAGAGAGAGCCCCAGCCCTAGAGTGACATCATTTGAGCTTCTGGATTCAGTAAACTTGGACCAATTCCTAGAGTTTTCAGTTCCGAATGTTAAAATAATTCCTTTTGCTTTGACTCACTTTGGTGAGGTTTCTGTCCCTTATACATGTAGAAGACATAACTAACAACTCAGTTCAAAAAAGCTTCTGACCTCAATTGTTACCCACCCAACACTTTAGGGAATTCTTGTCCTTCCTATGTCATTTCACAGCATTATGCCAAGGCTAAAGGACATTACTGAGAAAAACACTTATAAATAACAGTAAATCAATAGTTCAATGAATAAAGAATGTTGAAATGGTGATGTGTGTGTTTGTGTGTGTATATACACAAGGCCTGTCCAGAAAAAGTCCAGCCATTGTTAATATAACAGGAACAATTACCACACCATCAATGTAACCTGGCAGCAAAGGAGAGTGGACTGCAATGTGCATGCATGAATAATGACAATTTCACTGTACTAGTGAGTGAGGGCGGTAGACACCATTGAGTGAGCATGTGTACTGTGTGGTTGTTGCATTAAAAATGACTGAGCAAGCAGAGCAACGAATCTGCATCAAAGTTTGCGTTATGCTTGAGCATTGCTTCACAGAAACTATTCAGATGATTCAGAAGGCCGCAGCTATGGCACCAGGTGATTGACAGCTTCATCATGATGATGCACCCACTTACGTATCAAGTCTTGCGCAGAGATTTTTTTTAATGAAACATCAAATCACCCAGGTGACTCAGCCCCCCTACAGCCTAGATTTGGTGCCCTGAGACTTCTGGCTTTTCCAAAACTAAAATCATCTTGGAAAAGGAAGAGATTTCAGACCATCGGTGAGATTCAGGAAAATATGATGGGGCAGTTGATGGCAATTGGGAGAACTGTGCAAGGTCCCAAGGTGCCTACTTTGAAGGCGACTGAGATGTCACTGCCCCATGTGCAATGTTTCTTGTATCTTGTCTCTTCTTCAATAAATACCTTTATTTTTCTTTCATATCTTTCTTCCTTCCTTCCTTCCTTCCTTCTTTCCTTCCTTCCTCTTCCTTTCTTTATTTTTCCCATTCCCATTTAGTCCCCTTATACCCTCCCCCTCTCAGCAATCACCACACTGTTGTCCATATCCATGGGTTCTTTTGTCTTTTTCCTCGGTCCTTCCACATACTAACCTCCCCTCCACCCTAGCAGTCATCCTGTTCTCCATCTATGAGTCTGTCCCCATTTTCCTTGTTAGTTACGTTTGTTCCTTAGATTCCACATATGCATGAAACCATATGGTATTTGTCTTTCTCTGACTGGCTTATTTCACTTAGCATAATGTTCTCCAGGTCCATCCACACGGTCACAGAGGGTAAAATTTTCTTCTTTTTTTTGGCCAAGTAGCATTCCATTGTGTAAATGCCCCATAGTTGTTTCATCCACTCATCTAGTGATGAACACTTGGGCTGCTTCCATATCTTGGTGATTGTAAATAATGCTGCAATGAACATAGGGTTGCTTATGTTCTTTCAAAGTAGTGTTTTGGGTCCCTTCAGATATATCCCCAGAAGTGGACTGCTGGGTCGAAAGGTAGATCCATTTTTAATTTTTTGAGGTATCCCCATAGAGCTTTCCACAGTGGCTGCACCAGTCTGCATTATTACATGGCTTGATACCTTCTGGACAGACCTCATATACGTGCATATATCAAAAAGCTTTTATAACTAAATATATCTATACATAGTTATAAACTATATATATCTATAGATATAGATATCCTGTGTATATATACATATATATACAAGTTGTGTATGCACACATTAGTGTAAATGGTGAAATACTGAATAAATGCTTTTGAGTCAGTTAAATAAACCTTTGCAAGAAATATAATACATGTTAGATTTGGTACTTAATTTTCAAGAAGTAAATTCTAGGTAAATTTTAAAAAATCTAAAGATAAAGCATAAGACCATAAATTATTATAATTCTTATAAATTATTATAAGAAAGAATAAGAGGCTATTTTTATAAACTATGGATGGGGAAGGATAACTTCTTGAGTCAATAATTAAAATGATCCCACAAAAATTAAACTTTTATACAGCAATAGATAGATGAAGTCAAAAGGCAAACGATAGCATGTATTTATAACAACTATAGCTGACCAAGGTGAATAGCTATGGCATACCAAGAATTCCTAAAAGTTAAGAAGAAAAAGATAAACCAACTGAAAATGGACAAAGATTGTACATAAATGATTCATACAGGAAGATGTCGTATATCACAAGTAGTCAAAAAAAGCAAATTAAAGCAAACATATACCATGTGCCATACTTATACACAATCATTTAAAATCATTGCTAATATCCAGTGTTGGGGAGATTACAAATTATTCTCATGTCTTTGGATAAAATTTGGCAATATCTGTTCAAATTAAAAATTTGCAAAATATTCACTGATTATTTCATTTCTGGGAATTTATTCAACAGAAAGAAAAAATAGAAGAGCTAAAGAAATATACACAAAATGTTTACTGCAGCAGTGCTTGTTTTTTTCTGGAGATGAAACAAACAAATCTAAAGTAGAAATAATCTAAAGACGATTAGTGGGGAGATGGCAGAACAAATTATGATGCATCCATGTCATGGAATATTATACAGCTATTATAAAGGACCCAGTAGAATTTAATATTGAAATGTAAGGATAACAACCATGCCATGTGAAAAAGACAAGTTACTCAATAAAATATAGACTATGAGCACATCTCTAAAAGACATATAGGTGATGTGTATTTATATTAACAAAAGAGAAAATATGAAAGAGCATAAAGCACCATGTGAAGGGAATACCATTTACCCAGGGAGGTAACAGAAACCTGAAGGGGTTAATGGAGACGGGCCACTCATTAATTTTTCTTGAGATAGGTCTCTGTTATTTTAATGGTTCTAAAAGCCATGTACTACTTTTTAAAATTCAAATGACTAAAATAAAGATTCTGGAACTTTTAATTTAAAATGTTTTTAAAAAGGAAACAGAAGAAAAGTTAGCAGGTCTTATAACACTTCTGCCCAATTTTCATTTGCTCTCTGCCTTCAGGAAAATGCATCTCGTGAAACACTGAATGTACAAGCCACTTGGCATTAATCCAGTCAGAGCTCGCCCCACGGAAAGTTAATGCAGGCTGTTTAACAAAGCATGATTAAAAGCACCAAACAACTAAAATATCCATATAATTACCACAAAGCTGACATAATTGCATACATCCTTTTATTGGATGATATTACTGTCCCTGCATAAGCACAAAGATAGCTTAAACAGAACAGTCCTCCCAGCTCTTTGATTCACCTAAAATTGTCCGATTAATCTGCAGATTGCCAATGGAAAAAAAAATAATCTTTTATTAAATATCTTTGTCAAAACAGAATCTAGTTATTAAATTCCTACATGAAGACAGCCATTCCTTACTTTCAGGAAAAAGGGAAAAAAATGAAATTCTAAATTACAATAAAACATTTCTGTGCCATCCATCTAGGTGAATATTATGGAAGAATTATTTGTTGAAGTGTATTTATTTTATTTTTAGAACAGTTTTAGCTTCACAAAAAAATTGGGAGTAAGGTCCAGAGATTTCCCACTACCCTCTGCCCCACACATGCATTACCTTCCCCATTGTTAATGTCTCCATTGGAGGGGCACCTTTGTAATCACTGATGAACCTACATAGACAATCGTTGTCACCCAACGTTCCTCCTTTACACTAGGGTGAACTCCTGGGCTGTGCATTCTATGGGTACGGACAAATGTATAATGACATATGTCCATCGTTACAGCATTGGGTTGGCCAAAAAGTCTGTTTATGTTTTTTCTGTAAAATAAAAGACACATTTTTTCATTTTCACCAACAGCATTATTGATTTGGATATTTTGAGTATGTGGCTATCTCCCACAGGGTATAATGTTGATTGCTCTCAATTAATGTCTTGATTTGATCGCTATCACCTTCACCTGGTCTACCCAACCACGGAGCATTGTTCAGTGAGAAATCTCCAGCCTGGAACTTTGCAAACCACTTTTGACACCTTCTCCATGCGCTGCACAAATTTTTTCTTTTTTTTTTGCATTTCAATTGCATTTTTACTTTTCTTGAAAAAATAAAGCATAATATGCTGAAAATGTGTATTTTCTACCATCTTCAATATTAAAATGGCTACACAAAAATTCACCAATTTTGATAAATGGTTTTTCAGTGCACCCTAATATGACAGCCGTCACAATGTAATCTAACAAAATTGTTTTGAATGAAGTTAAAAACAACTAAGCAAGTGCTACGAGAGCTAGCTTACGGAGAAAAACAAACAAACTTTTTGGTCACCAACATCATACACAGCAGTTTCACTGACCTAAAAATCTTCCAGGCTCTGTCTATTCGTGCCTTCATTCCCCTCTAATCCCTGGAAACCACTTAAATTTTTACTATCTCCATAGTTTTACCTTTCTCAGAATGTCAGAATTGTTGGAATCATACCATGTGTAGCCTTTTCAGATTGGCTTCCTTCACTTAATAATAATGCAGTTAAGTTTCTCGTAAGTCATCTCAGCATTTGATAGCTCATTTCAATTCATGCTAAATAACATTCAATTGTCTGGATGTACCACAGTTTATGGATCCATTCACCTCTTTGTTACTTCCAAGTTTTAGAAATTAAGAACAAAAATGTTTTAAACATCCATGTGCAGGTTTTTTGTGTGGTTGTAAGTTTTCAACTCCTTTCAGTAAATACCAAGGAGCAAAACTGCTGGATTACATGGTGGGAGTATGTTTAGTTTAAGAAGAAACCACCAAACTATTTTTCAAAGTGGTGGCATCATACTGCATTCCCACCAGCAACATACAAGCGTCCCCGCTGCTCCACACCCTCGCCAGCATTTGGTGTTGTCAGTGTTCTAGATTTTGGTGCTTAGTGGTATCTTGTGGTTGTTTTAGTTTCCATTTCCAAATGTTTTTCATTTTGCCAAAAATAACTATGGGAACACAAATAAACTGTGGTAACCTATGTTATGGGCTAAGTTGTGCCATAATCCCCCCACCCTTCAAATTCATGTTGAAGTTCCAACATCTAGTGCTCAGAATTTGATTGTATTCCAGGATAGGGCCTTTAATTAAGTTAAAATGAGGTCATATGGATGGGCCCTTATCCAATATGACGGGTTTCCTTATAAGAAGCAGAGATTAGGACACAGATGCACACAGAGGGATGACCATGCAAAGACACAGAGAGGGGGTGACCACCAGCAAGCCAGAAAGAGAAGCCTCAGAGGAAACCAACCCAGCCAACATGTTGATCTTGGATTTGCAGGCTCCAGGAATGTGAGAAAATAAATTTCTGTTGTTTAAGCTGCCCAATTTTGGCACTTTGGTATGGCAACTCTGGCAAATGTATGCAATGTAAATTATAGGTTATTATGCAGTTATTGACAAGACGGAGCAAGATGTTAAAGTCATGACCTTAAGGATATTCACAACATATTGTTTGGATATAAGGATGTACTGTCAATCTCCAAAGATACATGAAGCACTAGATAAAGGGGAAGTCCTGTAAAGAAAAATCTTTCGGGCAAGACTTGCAGGTCAGTTATATGACAGTTACATGACTATTTCCATTCTCAGGCGTCTTCCATTTCAAATAGTTTGTGCAAATTTCAACTTGCTATTATAATGCTTGATGTATCTAAATGAATACTTAGGAGATGGAGAGAGGAGATAGGAAATTAAAACTCTTCTGAAAGGATGACATTGTAAGCTGAGTGAGAATCCTGAATAAAAAGAAAGTGCTGATTTCAAAACTCCATTTTCAAAAATACTGACTTTCTAATGGAACTTCAGAGAAGTGTGGAAGCACTGATATGTCTAGCCCAGGAGGAAGTGGCAACGCTGTCACAGCCCTCTGATAAACCACGTCTCGGGGAGAGAAACAGCGATCCACAGAGGACAGTACTTCAATCCTCTAGGAACCTGGAGGAAACATCTAGAAGCAGATCTTGTAACGGCAAAATGCATTTGACATTATGTTTGTCCTACAAATCCATATCCATTTTGCATTCAACTCCATAATATATCTGCGATGGTATTTACATAAAATAGCATTTACAATTCTTTTGTTCCTCACTTCCAGGTCAAATGAGTGCTCCAAGAGATGTGCTTGGTTTTCTCTGTGGTTTGGGGAGCCTCAGAGCATGTTGCCATGTAGTCAGGGACAGTTGGGCAGACTCAGGAGGTGACACTGGGCGTCAGCTATTTTCTTACTCTGAAATACCAATGGTCACGCTAAATTTTCCCGCCTGATGATGTTTACCATGATGAAGCTGTGAGCAATAATTAACATCGTCAGCACTTAGTACATGCCTGGTATTAGGCCAGGTGCTCTTCAGGCATTTTCTCCCTTAATTTTTCTAATAAGTCCAAGAGTCTGGTAATGTGATCATCTGTATATTAAAAATGGAGAAACTGAGGCTCAGAGGCATTAAGGATATATTTTCCAAGGTCAAACCAATGACAAATAGGAGAGCCAGTCTGTGAACACAGGAAGTTCTTCAGACCTCAAACCCTTAACCAGCATGCGTGTTCCTACTGTGTTGCTGAGTGGTATCAACCAGGTTAAAAACTCCACGTTGCAAATAAACTTCCATAGCTCAGAATCATATGAAGTTTTGCTGCACAAGGAGGGGCCCCAGAAACAGTAACTAGTGCAAATCAAGTTGTACAGAACTTGTAGTTCCCTTGCTCGAACTTCCTAGCACTGAATGTCAACAGTTTATATGCCTTCATTTAAACATATTCCCTATATACCAAGGGGTTATTATTGCTTTCAATTTTGAAGACCTATACCTGTGTACATGTGTGCCCAGGTACGTGGCCATGCACTTCATCCCTGGGAGGGCATCCTGGACCTCATCTCACTTTGCACCAGAGTCATCTGTAAACCGCACTGCAGGGGAGAATCTTAGACCCACTATTTTTTTAAGATGCTGAATTTACAACTCCATTCGTAACACCTATCTGCACACAACAATTGGCTAATTACACTCTGGTCATTAAAGCAGATCAAACGATGAAGGACAGCAAATCACTGGGGTCTACATTATCATTCATCCTAGCAGATAGCAGCACCTACTCCTGTGCCCCGAATGAGACAATAATTTCCAGAGTTTCAACTATGCACATAAAATGGGTCCTTAATTGGGAGGCCTTTGAATACCCCCAGCAATTTAATGAGTCCTGGGGCACAACAGGAACTGTGATAGGAACCAGAGCTCAAGTTATTAAAGTTACACTGAGAAGTCTGGAAAAGCAGGCAGTAATTCACAGTATATCACTGAAGCCACATTCGTCTCCATGGCAAACCGAAGCTACGACAGGGGGACTCTCAGAACTCCAAGGTCATCTGAGAAAAATGCAAGACCCTGGAGAGGCTTCTGGGATCTCGCCTGTTTTGCACTATGAGTCTCCTTGAGTTTCTGCAGGAGTCCCTGTTGCCAAGGGACTCTGTGGCACCCTGACACAGGCGGCATCGCATTCTCCTGAGGTCAGGCTCCTTTGTGTTATAGTAGTGCTTAGACTGCTTTACGGGTTCTTGCTCCCCAGGGAACCCTCTCAATGCTGGGATCCAAAAAGATCTTGAGTCTTTTTTCTTCTTCACCGCAGACTACCAAGAGGACCCATCAATTCCCATGGCTTAAAAACCATGTACATTCCAAGGCTTCCAAATATGGTACTCATCCCACTTTACTTCTGAGTGTCAGATTCATGGACTCAACTGCCTACGAGACATCTCTTTTCATCTAAGAGTCTTTCAAACATCCCAAACATCATATCTCTGACTGAGTCCTTTTCTCCCTCAGACCCAATATTTGTTCCTATTTTTTCCATCTCCTTAAATGTTACTTGCATCTACCTAGAACATTCCAGAATGAAACTTGAGAGTCCAAATTGCTCCCTCTCACACATTCACCCATTATTTGCAATTAATTGCCATGGTAAATTGATTCTCCCACCTCATATCTCATAGATCCATTCAGTTCTCTTCACTCCCACAGTCGTCCTCCTTACCCAAAGCCTCCATATTTCTCCCTTGCAACATCCCCCTAACTAATGTTCCTCTCCTGTCTCCTTCCACTGCAATCCATTCTCCACACTGCAGGGAGAGTTACCTTTCTAAATGGAAAATTTGATCCACTTCAATGGTTCCCAATTGTCCCTAAAGTAAAAGCTAAAATCCTTAACTTGCCTTAACAGAGCCCCAAGTTATCTGTTCCTTACTTATCTCTAGGTTCATTGACTGTGGCCTTTCCCCATCATCATCGATAAACTCAGGTGGGTCCGTACACACACACACATATACATACATACTGATCTACTTTCTATTCTAAGAATACACAATTCCCTTTACCCCCAGGCCTTTGAACAGGCCATTTTTTTTAACCTGTAAATAGCCATTCTTAATCATATGTCGATCTTCCTCCTACACCTCAGCTTCAATCAAAACCCCAGTAACAGAGTGGGCGCTAAATAAATTCTATAGAAGAAACAGAGCAAGATAGCAGGATAGATAGCTTCCTTTCTTCCTTCTTTCCTTCCTTCCCCGCTTCCTTCCTTTTTATTTAACCAGAATCCTTATACATAAAAATATAAGCTTTGTGTTTAATTCCAGTAGGTGGCTTTAACCTAAGATTGCTAATATAGTTGAAAAAATGAAATGTTACAATTTTCGTATAATTTTTTTACCCTCCACCCTCTTCTTTCTTACCGTTATTCTCCTTTCATCCTCTCATCGTTTGTTCCAATCATATCTTACGGTTTACTGAATCTATGCCCTCATTGTAAGCCTTCTCAAACCATTTTTGGAGCTAGAGATAGAAGAAAGGCAGCCATAAAATTAACACAGATATGGCCATTACCAGCTGCAGGTCCCCCCACATTCATGCTGTCGGAAACGCTGAAGACCATTAACACTTGATTAAAAAGTCATCATATATTTATGGCAATATAAGTTACCTGTGTATATGATAAACCTGGGACAGGAAGGCCTTTCAGTAATATTGATCTAGGAGAATAAAAGCAGCATGTCATTGTTTTATGGTAATAGTTCACAACAGCTCCACGATGATTTGATAATTGCATTCATGGAACTCCTGCCCTCTAAGAGATAGGTCCTGTTTACATTCTGCCTGTCACTCACTGGGAGGCTAAGGGGCTTGCTGAAGGTCAAGGATGAGCATAAACCTTCTCTGTGCCACTTTTCCTATCGCTGCTGAGCAAGAATGGTACCTCCCTCCTACGGGTGATGCCTGTTTCATCTTTTCTCTGTTCCTGTCACAGCTTTCCTGCCATTACACGGTAGCTAGATTTTTTAGGTCCCTGAGGTTCCAATACACTTTGGAATCTAGGGACAAGGATTTCTTCCCTTTAAAAAAATACTTTTAGAGGAGTTTGTGGTATATAAGGATATAGAGAGTATAAGAGACAGGAAAGAGAGACAAAGCGAAAGTTGGGCATGGGAAGTGGAAAGGGGGGAGGAAAGGAAGAGGGGGGGGAGGGAAAAGCTACGCCTCTCTTCACTCAACTTCAATCCATTCCTGAACCACACACAAGACACTTTCCCAAGTTCACAGTACTAGCATTTCCAAGGTAGAATAATGCAACATTTACGAAAAAAGTATGATTTTAAGAAGTGATTATCAGTATTCTGAAGCAATGCTGATGATTATTTGTTTAAGTTGTTATTGTCTCCCTTTTCTATCAGACCAGTACTGTCGGAAAGAATTTTCTGCAGTGATGGGAATGTTCTATCCATCTGTGTTACCCAATGTGCTAGCCTCCCGCCACATGTGACTAGGAAGCACTTGAAATGTGACTTGTCTGGCTGAGACACTAAAATTTTAACTTTAATTCATTTATGTGCAAATCTCAATAGCCATGTGGGTCTCGTGGAGGCCATATTGGTCAGCACAGGTGGAGATGAAAAGCTTTCAAAAGATAGGGGCTTGTTCTACTTCCTGTCCCACTTAAGAGCTGGTATGCATAAGTGCACACCTGTGGAATGAGAGGAGCAAACAAGAATTAAGGGAATGACAATTTAATTGGCTGGGGTGTTTCCCCATCAGGCAATATTGAACATTACTAAACATTATAATAATCACGGACATTAGTATCTAACATTTACTGAGCGTCTTCTGTGTGCGGAACCCTAAGAGCTTACAATCATCATCTCGTGTTCATTCAGCAACCCTGTAGGGTGGACATACTTATTTTCCTCATTTCGTAAATGTGGAAAATGTTGCACAGAGAGGTTGATGAACCAAGACCACACGGTTAGTACGATAAGACAGCTGAACCTACGTCCAAGCAATCTACCTTCAGGAGCTAGACTTTTAGCCCCTGTAGCCGAGGGTTGCCTTGAACCTTGTTTAATAATCTCTAGGGCCCTGACAGAGGCTTCCCAGAGGGTCTTCTCTGCCCTGCAATAGCTGTCCCCTACAAACTGTGGCACCAGAGGCACGGAGGATAGCAGAAAGAGCACCGCAGGCCGGTGTTGTAGCATCGTGTGCACGTGCCCTGTCTGTGGTCCTGTAGGGGTGAGAAACACAGGAGGGAATGCCTAGCCTAGCTGGAGTGAGCAGGGGAGGTTTCCAAGGCAGGTGATACCAGAGAGCTGAATCTTGAAAGATGATCAGGAAGTATCCAGTTTAGAAAGAGGGAGGGGCTCTTTCCAGGTGAACGTGGTCACGTCAGCAAGAAGGAAGAACAGCCTCATGGGGAGTCACACCATGCCCAGATGCTAAAAGGTGGAAGCATTAAGTAAATGATCCTTGGCCTGGGAGAGTTACTCTGTCTTCTCATGTCTCCATAATCCCACTGATAATACTGTGTAACTATGAAAAATTCATGTAAAGCACACAACAGAACGTAACCAGTGCTCCATACAGATGAGCTATATTTACCCTTAATGTTGGCAATCACCATGATCATTAATTATTTGATTATTTTGCATCCCCAGAAGGCTTTGTGTGACATAAATATGTTATGCCTCTCCACACATACTCTTTTGCTTCAAATAAGATAGCAATAGGTAGAGTTTCAGGTACAACTTGCAAGTGGGCACCTTAGTTGACAGAGCACTGTGATGAATTTGAAGAGATGAACTTGAGAAATGAAGGGTGAGAATGGGGGTCATTGGGACACTCAATGGTGAGAAAATATGGCAAGGAGGTATCATAGGAGAAAGGAAAATATACAATCTGTTTACAACAGTTCCCACAATCTCTATTGTCTTAAACTGGGCCCATTTTTTTCATTGACACTGTCCGCTTAGATATTTGAGTTTGTGGCTCCTGCTGCTTAGGGGATATAAAGAATAAGAGCAGATCAATATTTCGGGGGTTACATTTATTTCTAGATCTATTTATTACTCATTCCTCTGTTTCCTTGGGCCCAGGAAGGATTAAATTGGCTTATATTGACAAACACAATACAGCAAGATAAAATAAATTTATTTATCTAGTTAATAGATGATAAAAGGAAAGAAATGAAAATGGGAGTAGGAGACATACTGACACCAGGAATTTAAGTTAATGCTAACAAACACATAAAGCACAAAGCCCTCTTGGTTTGCTGTGAGAGCACCAAGACGCCTGCCCAGAATTTCCTGCCAGTCAACATGGAGGGGAACTTTTAACTAACATGCATAATGCCAGGTGCCCATGTTATAATAACAAGCCAATGATTCAATGTGATCATAATCGTTCCCCAAAGTGGAAGCAAAAGAAAGTTTTGCTGTGTAACAAGCATGATGGCCGTTATCACCTCTCTCCTGACGGTATTGCTGTATGAAATGGAAGCCTCACAACGCTGTGATACAGGCACTCACTGCTCTTCTCCTCATATTGTAGGTGAGAAAACGGATGCTTACGGGAGTCAAGGGAGATGCTTTGGTTGAGAAGTAGAGCTTGGATTTGGGTCCAGGCAGTCTGCTATCATAGTGACCTGAAATGTAATACCCAGGACACATCCCCACAGAGGCACAGAGGGCATTTCTGTTTCTTGCCAAATCCTTGGATATGGGCTCCTGGGATCACCCCAAAACACAAGCCAGTAAAAGCAATTCTAGGAAGGAATTAATGCAATCCAATCCACAAACATACCTCTCTGTAGACCTGGTATCCCAAGCATTTACTTTAACAGTAGCTGGAGGAATGGACGGAAAACACACCCTTCTCAAAACCCCCCTTAAATCCTGCTTCTCACAGTCACCTCCTTACAGACTGAGGTGACCTTCATTAGCAAGAACCCGACAGGATTGCGCATTGTGTGGCTTGTTAAGTGTGGACCACCGTGCACTTTTTCTTTCCTGTGTGCTTAAATTTAAAGAACACAAAATCAGTCTTAAAGAACACTAGAATTCTACATTAGAAATTTAACCCAGTGTTCATGCTAAACACTAGAAGATAGGATGACTTTTCCTCTTGAGCTGGTATGGTTTCCACATACCAGCGCACATCGTATGGTACTGTGGTGTGCCGTGAGAGAGGGGATAAGTCCTCTAATTCAGCTAAATGAAAGGAAGCAGCTGTTTGTAGGGAAATCAAACCCTCTGCTCTTAGCCACCACCCACAGAAAACAAATGTTTACACGGAGCTTTTGGCAACACCTAATCAGATGTCTGCCTTCCAAGGAAATTCACAACCCAGAATGTTCTACTATAAGCAAGATCACTGTAATTTCTGCAAAATATTTGTTACATCAGATCTTTGAAGCACCTGGATGCCCCTCAGAAGGCAATAAGGGTAGACATGAGGAAGGAACATGATTTTTTATGAATGAATTAATGACAGAAAAATTTAATTTTGAGACTTCAGTGTAGAACCACCTATTGAAGCTATTGTATTTTATATGCCGCACTTGACCTCTTCCAAAATCCTTTGTGTTCTCCTATAACATTAGTGAAGAGTTGTAAGAAAGCTTTACAATTCTGATTCCAGACATGCACCATTTATGGCATACTTGCAGTGACAAAGTTTAGGACTTCACATCTTTCTGTCCTAGTGATGCCCTTACCTTCTCTTTTAATGTAGTTTTATATGGGAAATTCGTTTATAAAAATGTATGTCTTTTTTTCTCTTCTCATTAAGTCATTATCAACTTTAAAACGTAAAATGAAATATGTTACATAGAACCAGTACAAAAATAGAGGCTACAAATGTACTTTGCATTTGGTGAACATTTAATAGGATGAGAAGAAGATCGAAGGCACAAAGAACACTGCAGGATTAATCCGAGGTAAACACACATACAGAAAAAAATTTTCAGTCGATAACCTAAATGACGGCTCAATGAGTATACGGAAGAGGCTCTCAAGCAGGGTGACATTTTGTCCTCCAGATAATATTTGGTTGTCACAACTAGAGCAGGAATTAATGCTGGTAAAGCCCAGGAGTCCTGGTAAATACTTCAGGATGCACAGGAATGCCCCCCCCAACCCCCAATACAACATCATTGGGCCTAAGGCGTCAAAAAAGCTATGGCTGAGAAACCCTGATTAGACAGACCTTATTTTGAAAAAAAAGCAAACATGAATTTTATTAAAATGAAAGTGTATTGAATTAAGGGAAATAGATTTGAAACCATAACACAACACCCCTCCAAAGACTGTGCCTAAGTTTGTCATTAAGAGAAAGAGGGAAGGAGAAAGACGGAGGAGGGAAATGGAGGGAAAGGGAATGGAAGAGAGAGACCCACTCGTATCAGGGATATCTTGTTGTAACACAGATAACCGATTAACTGATGGGAGAGTGGCAAAAATGCCTAAGGCCACGCTCTTGAACAAGTCCTAACACTTGGGTTCACTCTGTGATTGGATGGCTGCCTTTTCGCTTCTCGAAATTGAAAAGAACAAATGTTCTCTTTTTTACCATCATCTTTCAGAATGATGAATAAAAGGTTTAATTTACTGACTGCTAAAAATAAAAAGCCCTGCCATAACTCTTAAGAGCCTTTGGTGTAGCATAAAAGCTGGTTTAGAATTCTGGATTATGAATTCTAATTTTGTTAACACTTGTCATTAGCCAACTTTTGGTGTAAATAAATATGTGGTATGTCTGTCCATGTAGAGATATACAAGACACATGCATGTTCATACAGCTACATACAGAATTAGCACATGGTCTCAAAATGGGCACCTTTACACTGACAGACAACCTCAGCCAAGGATTCTGGCAACGGCACCTTAAAATGATTGAAAGTCAATACTAGGTTTCAGAATGTGCTGTCAGTCCATTCAACGCCTACCAAATTTTTAGAGCACATAATTCATATAACTCCCATTCTGCATAGTCCAATTAACTTCAAACAGGTAGATAATTGTTGGTCTTGAGGGATCTGTTAGGCCAGTATTACTAAATTATCCACTAGATAGCAAGATGGCATTTTCAAATCTATTTCACTTATGGCCACAGGTTCCAAACTAGGTCTTTCTGGCAAACATGCTTCTCCACTGTACAAGAAATCTGTTAGACAATCTGTCACATAAACATACATAGGAAATGTACATAATGCAATGCTTGAAGGAAAAGAATTCCAATAGACCATGAACTTCTAATGAATGAATTTTAACAGTTTGCAATCTGGTGTGCAGGTTTCAAAGTTTTTCTGTTGAAAAGGAATGTGTCTCGTGTTTTATGTTTTCCTAGACTTGATTTAATTACAATCGCAAGGAGTGAAAAATACATTTTTTCACTCCTGGGGTGGGGGGGGACACAAAAAACAAATTCTTGCTCATTAGTATTCTAGACAGGGGCTGTTTGCCTCCCAGGTTGGCGTTGGTTTGGGAAATGAGGACACCTTTAGCTCTGTTGAACTCCTTTCAATCCTGAGCCACGTCCCTTAGCAGCACCGGTGATGTCATCATCATTCCACCGTGACAGCTGTCTCTTTGGTTTTCTTTCAGCTCTTACTACATTGTGGGCTTGAAATCAATATAATTATTTTTTATATTATATATAGGAAATATAACTGTGTATGGTAACTATAATTAATGAGAATACTAATGTTAAAATAGTAATGCTAAAAAGAGTAGATGCTCTTACTCTCATTGTACAGATAAGAAGACTAAGGCTTTCCCTGGCTGGTGTAGCTCAGTGGATTGAGTGTCGGCCTGAGAACTAAAGGGCCACCAGTTCGATTCCTAGTCAGGGCACATACCTGGGCTGCAGGTCAGGTCCCCAGGTGGGGGCACATGAGAGGCAACCACAAATTGATGTTCCTCTCCCTCTCTCCGTCCCTTTCCCTCTCTCTAAAACTAAATAAATAAAATATTTTTTTTAAAAAAAGAAGACTAAGTCTCCTTTAGGTTCACTAGCTTAAAAAATTAGCCATTGCACCCTCTCGGCCCTGCCTCCCCAGGGTGCCTCGCTCACCACTGCGACAGAGAAAGCATTAACACATATTTGTGGAATAAACAAAGTGTTCCAAAACCCTTGTCCCTTCTGTGTGACTCAGGTGCCTCTTGCATAAAAAATTTTCTGGAAGTTTAAAATCTATTATTTTATGAAAACAAGATTTAACTCAAATTCCCTACCTCTTTAAAGTAATACAATTGAGAATATTTAAAAACTTGACAAATAATCCAGAAATTACAAATATATTGTTTTTGGTGTCTTTCTGTTATTTTATTTTTTTAATTGTTCAAATTTACTGTACATGATGTTATTTTACAGCACATGGGCTACAAAGTGTTCCCTCTGGTAAATCAAGTGCCCACCTAGCATCGTCGATAGTTATTACAATAGCGTTAACCATATTCCCTATGCTGTACTTTACATCCCTGTGCCTGTTTTGTAACTTCTAATTAGTACTTCTTAATCTCATCGCCTTATTTCACCCCGTCCCCCAACTCCCCTCCCCTCTGGTCTCCCTCAGTCTGTTCTCTATATCTGTACATCTGTTTCAATTTTGTGTGTTCATTTATTTTGTTCTTCAGATTCCACATATAAGTGAAATGATATGGTATTCGTCTTTCTCTGACTGGCTTATTTCACTAACATAATAACCTCCAGGTTCATCCATGCTGTCTCAAATGGTAAGATTTCGTTTTTTGTCATGGTTGAGTAATATTCCATGGTGTATATGTACCGCTGCTCTTTAATCCCCTTGTCTACGCATGGGCACTTGGGTTGCTTCCCCATACTGGCTATTATAATGATGCTGCAATAAACACAGGAGTGCATATATTCCTTCAAATTAGCATTTTGGGCTTATCGCATATACAGCCCGAAATGAAATCACTGGGTTGTAAGGCAGTTCCATTTTTAATTTTTTGAGGTACACTGTCTTCTGCAGTGGCTGCACAAATCTACATTCCCACCAACAGTGCAGTAGGGTTCCCTTTTCTCCACGCCCTCGCCAAAACTTGTTGTTTGCTGATTTATTGATTATAGCCATTCTGACAGGTGTGAGATGATACATCGCTGTGGTTTTAATTTGCATTTCTCTGATGATTAGTGAGGTTGAGCATCTTTTCTTATGTCTATTGGCCTCTTGGAGAAGTGTTTATTCAGGTCTTCTGCCAACTTTTTAATTAGGTTTTTTTTTTTTTTTTTTTTTTTTTTTTTTTTTTTTTTTTTTTTTTTTTTTTTTTTGCTGTTGAGTTGTCTGAGTTCTTTATAAATTTCATGTTTGAACCCCTTGTAAATGTATCATTGGCAAATAGCTTCTTCCATTCAGTAGGTTGTTTTTTCATTTTGTTGATGGTTTCCCTTGCTGTGCAAAACCTTTTTTGTTTGATGTATTCCCATTTGTTTATTTTTTCTTTTGTTTGTCTTGCCCAAGGGGATATGTCAGAAAAAGTACTGCTAAGAGAAATAGCCAAGATTTGACTGCCTATGCTTTCTTCCAGGAGTTTTATGGTTGCAGGTCTTCCTTTTAAGTCTTTAATCCATTTTGAGTTTATTCTTATGTTGGGTTGGCCAAAAATTCCATTTAGTTTTTCCCATAAAATAAGACACAGTTTTCATTTTCACCAATAACTATTGATTTGGATATTTTTGAGTATGCTGGCTATCCCCTGCATGGCATAAAATTGATTGTTCTCAATTAATGTCTTGATTTGTTCACTATCAACTTCCATTGCTCTACCCAGCTGAGAAGCATTGTCCAGTGAGAAATCTTCAGCACAAAACTTCACAAACCACTTTTGATACATTCTATCCATCACAGCACCTTCTCCATATACTCTACAAGTCTTTTTCTTTTTGCCTTTAAGTTGTGTTTTTACCTTTCTTGAAATAATAAAACATAATATTCTGAAAATGGGTATTTTCTTCCATCTTCAACACTATAATGGCTACACCAGTTTTCACCAGTTTCGATAAGTTCTTTTAAATGCATGCTGATATGACAGCTGTGACAATACAATCTAACAAAATTGTTTCTAATGAAGTTCAAGACAACTAAGTGCCACTAGAGCCATCTTTGGATAAAACCAAACCAAATTTTTGGCTAATCCAATATAAGCTACAAACATTTTTAAAGCACCTACTATGTGGAAGATATCTATAGGTACTGGGGAAGATAAATCAGTCTTACCCTCCAAGAGCTCAGAGGTAGGAGGTAAAATAAACAACTGATATAATAGGTTGGTAGGATCTCTCACATGTGATGGGCTTCCCCGGTTCCCACCAGAGATCTTTGTTCATCTCATTCTATATGCTTTCTCTGGGTGGTAAGACTATGATTATGGATTAAACCACACCTATCCTTTTGATTTCCATGCTATTGCTTCAGCCCAGAGAGACCTTTCCCCTGAGCATCAGATGTATGAAAACAATGATTTGATCCAATATCTCCATGTAATATTCCACAAGCTCCTGAAAGAAAAGATAATCCATAAAATCCTACACCAAAGTCATCATTTCTGCTAGCTCACCTTCCTTTTATTTTCCTTTTTCTGCTGATTCACCCCATCCACCCTGTCACCTCAACCTAGAAGTTACCCTGAATCACTCCCTGCCCCCCAGTACTCTCATATTGAGTCAGCAAGTCTTTGCCATCAGTGCCTCCCACACACATTCCTCTTCCATTTCCACTGCATCAGAATCTCATCATCTTTTGCATGGAATACATATAACAGCTTCCTGACTTCTCCCCTGGCTTTGATCTCCCTCAAATCCACTCTCCACTCAGCCTCTAGAGGAACACATGGCAAATGAAAATCTGGCCATTCACTCTCCCGCTTCAAGCTTCCTGTGACTCCCGTGTGCGCACAGGGTAAAGCCCCAGCCCCTCAGGCCACGTGGGGACCACTGTTTTCAGTGGTCTGCTGGCCCTGCCCTTGCCCTTTACCGTCCCCCAGCAAAGCCAAATTAGTTTTTGTCCTTCCCTGAGCTCTCTACACACCCTTCACTCCTCTGTACCACAGATGTGACTTTATCCTCTTTGACATTTTCCTCTTATTGTGTCTCTGGCCCAGGACATCATTTTCTGAGCCCTTGAGTGAGTGCAACATGCCAGGCACTGCGTCCGGTACTGGGAATAGCATGTTGAATAAAGCAGAACCTCTCCGTGACTTTGTGGAGTTTACGACCTCTCTGGAGGACACTGACAAAACCAAACAAAGCAATAAACACTTGCTTTTAATTGTGATCCACATGAGGACAGAGACTGGAAAGAATGCAGGGAACGAGAAGGATATCTTGTTCACTTCACGCGATACTCTGTGGTATCTCTAAAACAAAGGAGCACTACTTTATACATTATCTGTTTATGTATGTGACTCCACCACTACACTAGGACTTTCCTGAGTGTCAACACTCTTCAAATAATCACTTTCGGTTCCACCAGGAACATACATAGGCATTTAGCAAATGTTAATTGAATTAATGGATGGAGAGGTAAGCGGATGGGTGGGTGGGAGGATGGATGGATAAATGTGTAGATAGGTAGGCAAATTAGGGAACGAATTACTAAATTAAAGAATATTTTCCTTATAATTTCAGTTTTATAACTCATTGATTAAAATTGCGTCCTTGGTAACAAGTGCATCTCAGAGGCTCTTGTCAGTAAGCTCATGAGGACATGCTCTACCTGTGGGGAGACGTCGCAGAGCACACTTGGCATTTTCAAGCATTGTTAAGGCTCCTGCTCACATCCTTGAGAGATTTCCAGAAAGGTCCTTGTGCACTAGAGATTTACTGGGGATAAATGCTTCACAAGGAAAAAGCTAAACAATCCAAAACCTTCTAAATAGGGCATGCTTGGCCAGGATGGGGGAATGGGAAGATTGGCAGCCAAGGGAACCTTTCTCTAAAGGAAGGAGCATTTAAGTTGACTTTGTTTTCGCTCTGATTGTGGTACTAGGGAGAAGAGGAGAAAGATGAGGGTAAAGATAGGGGAAGCCTGCAGGAGAAAAAGAAGGAAAATGGGGGTGGGGGAGGGACCTTCACACTTTAGAGTTGAACTTGAATGAATATCTCTTTTCTTGATGTGGACAGAAGAGCTACACAAGGGCTAACCCAGATCTATATGAAGACCAGACGGTAACGTTTTGGGGAAACCCAGGGACTAGGAACTGGTTGCCAAGTTCCATTGTAATGAAATGTTAAAACAATATTTTCCGAAGGATGTCCTGCAGAATTGCCAGGCTCTTGTTCCGAATACTGATTCCTGGAACTCACTTCAGAGTCAGAATCTCTGAGGGTGGGAGTCAGAGACGTGCATTTCCATCAGATTCCAAAGTTTGAGGATCCCTCTGTTAAAGGTGTTAAAAGATCTCCTCCCACCCACGTCTACCTAATGAAGTAGGTAGGCAGATGACAAGGAGGCAGTTTTTGAAGGCACATCATGGACGCAAAGCCTATGTTGCTGGGAATTTCAAAGAGTAAAGGTAGAGAAGCCGATGTCATAAAAGAGTCTTTTTCAGTGACTTTTGCACACCTGAGGGGAGGATTATGCTAAGGGAGTTTCCAGAGGAAGGATGGAAGGCTTCATTCTCTCCAGAAATACATACATGCCAACACACTCACTTTGAATCCTTCCTTCTTTAAGCACCAAAGTACCACTCAGGACATCTTCAGAGAGGTAACCACTAAGTCAAGCCCTGTCCTCCTGATCTTCCAATTAGATGGCCCAGAGATGACCAGCATTAACCCTTTCCATCATCTGGTAGCTCGTGGGGGCAGTTCCAATGATAATGCTCCTTAAGGGACATAAAGCTTGGAAACCAATCCTGTGCATTGCTTGGCCAATTTTTGGAAAGTTACTCTGGCAGACATGTGAAAATTTCAGCTCACAGTACCTTTCTAGGAACCGACCCTGTCCACAGAGAATCACCCTTTTGGCAATATATAATCCACCCAAGCCCATTTTTTATTGAGTCAAGGGTATGCTCCTGACTCGGGAAAGCAAGAACGCCCTTCCCTGGATTGGTGTGAGAGAGAGCTGTTAGTTCATCCCTCTCCAGGTCTAAAGCTATGAAACGTAAACTTGGGCTACATTCCTGTTATGTGAAGACAGGCAGTTACAAGTAAGAGAAAATGAAGCTGACAAGCAGAGAATTGGAGAGAGAGAGAGTCCAGCGTTGAACTACAGGGAAACAGTGTACTCAGGGGACAGTTGGTTCATTCAGGACTTTTGAGTCCCATTTATTCCCCAACGCCACTTACGCCGCTTCCACTTCCTCTTTCAAAACCCTAGCTCACTTGAAAGTGGTGACATCAAACCTTACTAGCCCTGCCCCATCTTATAGTTGCTGTGCACTCAACCCCAATCACCCCCACCATCGACAACATCAGCAGCTGGGTCACTGCCCTCTGCTCTACCGTTACCCTGGCCATCACCCAATGTCCTGACCTCCCATGTATTTCCGATCATTAATTTCGAAAACATCTCCTACTCCACCTCAGTTATATACTCCACGGACCTAACCTTGACTTTCTCACCTGCTCTGAAATCTTAAGCATCTTATTTTCTGAGTAACGCCTTCTGTTTTTCCGGCTCCTTCATTCTGCTCTGTAACACACATGTCCAGTCTCACTGATGTCCCCGATCCCTTGATCCCACCACTTTTTACTGCCGCCTGCATATTTTCTCTTGCCTAATTTCTCAGCCTAAATGCCACAGGCCTGGACGCTCCCAGGCACATGCCCTCCACTCCCTTACCCCTCATAAATTCTCTGGACTAACCCCAAACATGCATACGGCCAGCTATCTTTTAGACATGAGATGCCTACTACTCTCTCTACTTCCCCTACTCCCCAGTCCTCTTACCTCCCTTCTCTCCTCTCCAGTGTATGTCATGCTGCCGACTAACTTTCTCTGCCTACTCACTAACGTGAATGTATTTGAAAATGGTCGCCTGAGTCCTAAGTGTACAGGGCTTGGGTTCAAGAGCTGAATACTGTTCTTATCTTTTCATTGACATTTTTGGGAGGGAATCTGACTGGTCCTGAGCGCTGGACAACATGTGGTCTGCCCTTGGATCAGATGCTCACCTTGGTCCATGTTTGCAAATCGAAAGGTAAAAATTTGGAAAGGTCTCAGAGAAGGGCCAGGCTGGGGATGCACCCCAAATAATGTGCTTACATGTCCATAAAATATCGTGGGCTAGAGCTGCTTGTGGGTTGCTTAGCAACTGGAAGTAGTTCTGAGCCACACACACAAGAGAATAGTGGTTTGGGGAAACAATTTGTCAAGGAATCAGAGAGAGTGCATTGCACTGAGCTCCAGTCAACACCATCCCACTCCCAAACTGCAGGCTGGATGACCTGGCCAGCCGAAGAGGCAAGGGGGACAGGGTGGCAGGGGGTGGGGAGGGAGGCAGTGGATGGCTCTCATCTCTCCACAATCCCATCACTTGCCCAGGCATTTCATCAGGGCCTGAGCAGAGTCACAGCCTGAGGTAAGAGCCATGGTGATTTCTGCAGAGCTCACAGCATGTTAATCATGCCTGTCAGGATCCTGGGAAAGAAGAGGTTGGCTGTCCTGACAATCTACATTAATGTGGGTGGGTGGTGTTTGATTATACCTTCATGAAAGCAGTTTTCGCTTGCATCTCTCATCAAGGCTGAAGGATATGCTATTCACCCCTGCCGTCCTGTAGTCTCACTCCCCTGCCAGGATGCAGCTGACCTCTGTGAGAACACAGCCTTTACACTGTGGGATGCATCGCCGGGCTTGGGTGGGCCTCAGCTGCCCTTGAGTGTGTGGGTTTTCACAACTAAGTCACCCTATAAAATGGGCTGGATTAATTTTCATTTGGGGTCAGTTTCCAGGACACCGCTCAATACCAGAGAAGCTTAAACTATTCTAAGAGTGCAGAACTTGAAGCCACAGGCAGTGAAAATGTAAAAGGAAGATGTCCTTCATGATAGTCATTCATTGGCCACATTGTCAGTTGCAAAACTTATCAGATATTCAGAAATAACCAACCAGGCTCCATGCACAATGCTAAGAACTCCAGATGCAGAGCTGAGCATATAACAAATGCATATGATGCCAGAGGTTCTTGATCGTTCACGTCTCAGCCGCCACCGCATCGCCTACATCCAACGCAGCTTAAATGGTATTTGGTAAATCTCTACGGAATGCCTGAACATATAATTCCTGATTTTGACCTCCTCATGTGGGACCAAATAACACCAGCCTCAATTCAATGGTTTCAAGGAGTTATTGCAGGAGGGAGGACTTTAAGCGGCTTGATGTATTTGATGAGTCCTGAGGTTACTTAAACCAGTGAAAGCCATGAACTCCTGAGGATCCCAGTCCACTGTCAAACGTGGGCAGTCCAAATTCTTTACCTGAATTGGCTTACAAAATGGCACGCAACATTCTGGCCACACCCCGGAAGCTGCAAGGCAGCAGCCTGCACCGGAGAAAAGTAGGGACGCCAGGTTGCCTAGTTGTGAATGCCAGCTCTGATGCTTATCAGCCCAGAGGCTCGACTGAATTATTCCCCCTCCGGGCACCTCACTCTCCTCGTATTTAAAATGGGAACAACAGTACATCTCACACAGGTTTGTCCCAGGATCAGGCTAAGGTAACAACGCCTGTGAAGCCCTTAGCATAGTGTCTGGCATTTACGAAATGCTAGCTATTTAGGTAACCAGTTATTATGAGATTTGTGGGGTCTTTTTTGATGATTTCAACTTGGGTTTATCAGAGATATTAAGGGGAAATTCACAAATGGGATGGTCTTTGATGAGCCATCAGTATGAATGCAAGTTCTCTTAGCCCAGGTATTCCCTGAGGTAAACAGCAAAGGAATCAGAAATAGCCCGGTTTCCTGTTGTAAAAGTCAAGACCGGGAGGCTGGCAGCCCCATTGACAGACCAGCTACAGAGATGGCTGACCCGTGGTTGCAGGAGAATGTGGACTCCTGAAACCTAATAAATGGAGGAAGCAGTATCAGTGTGTTTTGAAATATTTTCATGGATCAAATTAGGTGCTGAGGATGCTGACCCAGCAAAACTTACAACTATTTAACAAACAGATCAAAATTTGAATATTTCTTCTGGGGGCGGGGAACTACTGCCAGCCCCAGACCCAGTTTCATCTCAGCACTTAACTATAATTGCAATCAATTAAATAATTTTTTCTATCATTATTTGTATTAGACTGTAGGCAAAAATGAAAACAAAAAACAACTTGGACTTCAAAGCTACAAACAAAATGAGTTACACAGAAATATGTTCTCTGTGCTTAGTTCTGCACAGACACTCTCAAAAAATAAAATTCATTTAGCTTAAATTAATAAAACTAAATAAAGTCAATGAGGGTCAGCAGGGAATTACTGGAGCATGTGAGCGCAGGTGCCCTGGGCAATTCTTAGTGTTATAAGAGTGAAAACAGCCTGTCCATTCACTGATGCAGCTTGGTGACATATCTACTCCCAAAATAGTGTCTGTGCAAAAGATGAGAGGAAACGATCGTCTATTAATTTGGTTTTTAAGCCCAGATGAAGAACCTTGAAAATAGCCAAAGAGCCAAAAATACTGAGTAACTCCACATTCTGAGGGACTGTTTCTTCTCTCTATATTTAGCAACTCAAAAATAGAAATCTCTACTCTGGGCTCGCAGGACTAAAGGGTGATTATGCCCATGGAATGGAGAGGAAATTTATAATAAACCCACCGCATGTTATCGGTTTGCTTAAATGCACCCATCTCTGAAGGCTTCCTAAACAAACTTCACCTTTCCCATTACTCTAATCTGTCCAACACGCACTTGAATTTTTTGTCGACTTTGGTCAATCCAACAAATATCCGCCGAATTACTACTGTATCTCAGATGTTGTGTTCATTTTGGGAGCTATGAGTTATCAAGTCTTTCTTCAGGCAGCTTACAAACTAATAGAAATAATGACAGAAAAAAATTAATTAATTGATTGAAATTATGGTAAGTGCTGAGATGGAACTGGGTGCGGGGCTGGCAGTAGTTCCCCTGAGAGGAAATAATATTCAAATTTGGAACTATTTGTTAAATAGAACTTAGCCAGGTTGGAGGGGGAAGTAGAGGAAAACCTGCAGGATGCTGGCAAAATTATTTAGAGCATGTTTTAAAATAACTACAATTCTACATCATGTGTGAGGGAATTAAATATCTGTTTTCTTGAGCAAGATGGCTGTGAACAAGAATAAATTGCATCTTCCAGTTATTTAGCCGTTTACAGCTACTAGTGGCATAAAATACTCTAGCAGAGACAAGGCTTAAAAAATAAAAAGTAATTTCACTGGCAATTCAAGATAATACATTACCATTCCAACAACCACTTTAATTAGGGCAGCTCTTACATTCCCATGGTCAATACCACTCTTAATACAGGCATAACATTTACTTAACTTTATTGACCAGCATATATCTTTCTAACTAGAAGATATTTTAAAGCTTTTGCCATATTTTCATGCTGCCTTTATGTTTCCAAGAGTCAAAAGGAGTCTCTCCAATGCTTTTAAAGCAGTTTATAGAGGACGAGAGAAGGCAGAATTTAGTCATTTCTAATTTGCTTTCGACTTTTTCTCCAAGGGAATGACCTCAAAACAACAAAGAGAAAAATGGAAATCGTTATACAGAAGTGAAGTTCAGGGTGGGATGCTGGTGGCAACAGAAGTAATGGTCTTCCATGCATAAATCATAAATTTATGTAAGTTTGGAATTAGGTAAATGGTGCATTTGAGATAAGCCCATCTGCTATTTGACTGCCATCAGCCCCAATAGGTGCCAGCTCTTTCTCTGATTAAAAGAAATAATCTAGACCCAGGTCAGTTGTATTCTAGGTACCATAACATTCTGCAAATATGTGTACTGATTTACAAGCAATGGTAGGTAACAGGAGTGAAGGTGAGACATCTGGAAATGGGTAAATGCCCCAGTATCTATAAACAGGGCTGGGCTAGATATTGCCCACAATAAAATCATAAACATGGTGCCAAATGCCATCAGTTTACCCAGAGCGCTCATCAGTGGAGCAGCTGTGTCTGTTATACGTCCGTGTCTTTCTTCCAACAGGATTCACAAGCTGCTTGGAAGCAGCTCTTTTGTTGTAGTTTATCGCTTAAACTCCTGGGTTGCCCTGCATGTTGTAGAACTTCGTAAATGCCGAACAAAGGTTCATCAGCCACAATTTGTTGGAAGAGAAGGATTAACTGTAGTAATGTGTACGGACATTCTCTAAGAAGTATAAAATATTTATATGTAGCCAATGGGATTTAAGAAAGCCAAGTCAGAGTCTCTGTCTGGTTGGGCAGTTTTATCAACAATGGAAAGGATGACCTGAGATAGGTGTTTATCAAATTTAAAGATGGCACATATCTGAAGGTAGCATGCAAGCACAGTGTCAGAACTGTGATTCAAAATTATATTCAGAGACTGCAAGAAGAGACTGCATTCTATTTTAGTAGCTGCTTCCAATGTGCCAGGTGTGTGTATTATCCTATGTCAACTAAGTAAGTTAAATGAGTTAATGTACAGTTCACATGTCAACATTTTCAGCTTAAGGTTAAGGGGGAGTCAGGCACATGAGATAAAATTACAGGATAAGTCTATTTTCAGGAAGGCTTCATGGTCATACAAAAGAGGAACCCAAGCCAATGAGAAAACCTTGGGCATTGGAGGTGAGGTAAGAAAAATAATGTCCCCGTTCTGCCCACCAAAGATATCCACATCCTAATTCCCAGAACCTGTGAGCGTGTTACCTTATATGGCAAAAGAGACTGTGCAGATATGATTAAGTTAAAGATTTTGAGATGGAGAGATTATACTGGATTCTCCAGGTGACTGCAATGTTGCCACAGGTGTCCTCAGAAGAGGTCAGAGTCAGAGACAAAGGAGCTGTGACCATGGAGTCAGAGGATGGAGCCACGTGCTTTGAAGACGGAGGAAGGGGCCATGAGCCAAGGAAAGTGACAGAATCTAGAACCTGGAAAAGGCAAGAAAACGGATTTTCCCCTTAAGCCTCCAGAAGAAACGCAGCTCTGCTAACACCTTGATTCTAGCTCCAGAAGACTCATTTTGGGCTACTGATCTCCAGAGGCATAAAATAATAAATTTGCGTTGCTTTAAGCCACTGAGGTTGTGGTTAATTGTTACAGCAGCCACAGGAAGCTGGTACAGGAGAGATGGGAGCTCCTTCTCCTCGTGGACTGGGCTCCTGGCCCCGTGACCTGGCAGTTACGTCTGAGCCCCATGAGGAAGGCGATGGGAGATGGGGAGAGGGGAGCCGTCGTACAGCATCTGCTGGGAGCACAATGGTAACTGAGACAGTAACTTCAAAAATACCCATCGGTTGCCCTTCTAACATAGCGTAATGCTTAAGGCAAAAAAAAGAAAGCCTCCCAACTTCTTATTCCTGACTCCTGTCTTTCTCACCAAGCTCTCTCATTTATTCTGCCAACAGAAGGTGGAGTAGGGGTCAAATCCTTGTGAAGGTTAGTTTCCCATCACATTCAGCCCATGTCTTTGAAATGCCTGCCAAGGCCTCATATCGTCTCATGGCTCCCATTCATCCTCTGACCTCACTTTCTTACTCACCTCCCTTCAAGCCCACCTCAAAACACCTCCAGCCTCCTTGACACTTGTTTGCACACTTCTCTGATCCCTACTCACATGATGCTTAGTGAGACATCCAGTCTGCTTGCTGAGAAGCACCTCTTGGTGTTTCTTGGACTTAAATACTGAAGGTCACCTAGGCACTCTTCCTTCCTCTTCCAAGGCTTTGCACAAGTCTCGGAAGGCTTACTTTTCCGCATTTCCTCTGACAGGTGACTTAGCATCCCGCTGGTCCACCATGTTAGAATCAGGTAACATTCTTGACTCTCTGCACAACATTCATATCCACAGAACCCTCCATTCTACTTCCCAACTTTATACAAAAACATCTCCCCACAAACCCCGCCACCCTTAACTCAGCTCAAACACCCATCTTTCTCCACCTGGGGCAGTGTGGTAGATTCCTAACTGGTCTCCCTGTGTCTACTCTCTCACGCATATGATACATCATCCACAGTGACCTTTCTAACACGCAAACTGAACTTTACGTGCAAGCTCTCATTGACTCTCTCTCAGCAAGTTAAGTCCAAACTCCCTGAGACCTTCCTTCTGTCTGGTTTCCTCTTACGTCTGGCCTCACTCTCCAGGAGTCAGCTCCCAAACAAACCCACTGTCTCCTGCCTCTGTTTCCCTTGCATGTGCTGCTCCTTCTGCCTGTCATGTCTCCCCTCCTTCCCTCTTCCCCATGCTACTCCAACTGGCTTTGACTGTAGAAATTCCTTTTCCTTCTTCAAAGCTTTACTTAGGCATCTTAAAAGCTCTCTGGCTCTGACAGTATTAATCCCACCTTCCTTTATACAGATTCTGATTCGTAGCATTCGTACACCATAGCATGTCGTAATTGCTTGTTCACATCTATCTCCTCTAACAGATTTTTGAGATCCTCATGAGTGAAGACTGAGTCTCGCTTTTGTCTCCATTTCTCCATACCCAGCACAGTACTGAGAAGCTTAATGAGCACAGTAGGCACTGAAATAATCCTTATGGAGTGATGAACAAACACATGAATGCATATACATGAATTAATGAAGAATCACCTACATTGCTCTTGAGAAAACGCCGGGACCTACAGGTGGAAGAAACAGATATTGACTAAATATGAGTAATGACTTCCCAATTCATTTCAGTTATTCCCAAATGGAAGGGGCTGTCCCCTGGGGGCCACCACAGAGCCAGGCCGGGATCCCAGAGCGGACCGAAAGAATGACCTTGACGTTTGGCACTGTCATCTTGACTTTCCCACTATCCACCAAAGCTCTCTCCATAGACACATCTCAAACACTTGGAACTTGTTTGATGATATTTAAACTCCAGTACCAATCACAGTTGTCCATCCAGAGGCTGCTACGACATTTCATAACTAATAACTGAATAAGCTCCTTAATCCCCCCAATATGAGCATACCTGCCACACAATGGGAGGAACACACAGCCTAGTCTTCCAGGTGAGCTGCACAGGGCAGGTGCGCCTCCCTGAATGTGTATGTCCAGACAGAGCTGTGCATGTGCCGTGTCCATAAACCCAATCACATTTCAGATGCTCTGTGATCTAAGGATGGTCTTTACCACTTCCTACCTGATTATTTTGATAAAGCTAATAAATTTCTGGTTAAGATAAGTCATCGCAGCTTAATTCGTGTGTTGAATTAATTCAGACTTCAGATTGTCAAGCTGACTTAAAAATAGGACAGCCGGTATTATATAGAATAGAAATGATAATATCAAGAAACTATGTATATATACATGTATATTTTATTTATGCAGCTCAGTGAATGTTCTTCTATTTATAGACTTCAAGAACTGAATAGCTTTCAGATAATAGTAACTATAATAATGATGATTATACAAATAATAGCAAGTTTATGGTTAAGTGTGGGTTAAGCACTTGATAGATGTTAACTCCTAGAATCATCATAGCAACCTATAAAGTGCCAGAATTGCTCCCATTTTACAGATGAGAAAACTGGGGCACAAAGAGTATAAGTAACATATTTAATCATAGACTATGCCTATATTATACAGAATAAGGAATTATTATATCCAGAAGCTATATATACACACATATATTTATGTATGCAGCTCACTTAAGTATTGCTCTCATCGAAGATTTTAGGACATAAGTTTCTTGGAAATAATAATAATAATAATATTTATAGTAATAGTAAATGTATTGTATTGAATACTAACTATGCATCATGCCCATTCCTGTGCACTTTCATACATTACCTCCTGAAATCCTCATGACAAGCCTAGAAATTATCAGTATTACCCCCACTTTAGAGATGAGAATTGAGGCACAGAGTGATTTACTGCAAGTTGTACAGCTGATAAAGTGTGGACCAGGGGCATGCATGCACTCGGGTCCGTGTCTTAAATTATTACATCATACTGGTAGGAAAATTGTTTGCAAAAAAATACTTCACTGGAAGCGCCATACCCTCCTGAACATTTTTCATTACCTGCACTAAGGTGGTAAGAGAATTTGAGACCATTCAATGCAAATTAATGAACTCCATGTCCACAAGCCTCTTTATCTTGCCCCTTGCTTCTCCACACCGGTAGGCGGTTAGTCAGCCTGTCTCAGTTCTCACCACAACTTTAATCGCTTAAAATATCCCACATGAGGCTGTGCTCAGTGTTCAGAGCAACTCCCCGGTGCCACTGAATATATTTCAACTATGTGTGAAATGTTTCCTACAGACTAGAGTCTGGAGTTCTCCGTGACCGGGAGAATAAGGTATATTAAGATGACGATGATAAGGAAGAAATGCTCTGGCCCGCTTTTATCACCCGGGGACCTCAGGAAGCCTGCCAGGAAGGCTGAGGCATATTCCATCAGTGAGGGCACATTCATTAATGCAGCCAGACATTCACTTAATATGGAAATACTATACTTAAAAAGATTTATATGAAAGTCTCTTTCCCCATTGTTACCAGGTTTCCGCATCATCCTACAGGATATCTGTTCTTCTGAGCTTGCAATAACGATGCTCACTGGAGTTCACCCCACCGTCTGCGCCGGAATCACAGAAATGCAATTAGTAAGTGAGGAAAAAATTGAAAAGCCAAAGCAATGGCGGAGAGCTGGTGTCGAGATGTCAGTGGAAGGACTGTGGAGAGCACAACGGGACCCCCAAATGCTCAGGGAGTTTAAGCCCTGAGAGACAGAGCCTGTTATTGGAGGACTGCCTGCATCTGAGCAGGCGTCCTCCCTGTGGTGGAGACAGGGCTCACCTCTTTTCCTTTGTGAACCCTCTTTGAGGTGATCAGCCACATTTAGAATTTCAGAACAGCTCATTCAAATGGATTCTCAGTCTCAATGTGTGTATGTGAGTCTCTTTTTCCACGGTGCACGCATGCGTGTGTGTGGCGGGTGATAGGGCATTGTTTTCTTCAAAACCCAGCCTGGCATTCTCCAACTCCTAGAATCTCCCCTCCTCCTCCTCCTCCTCTTCTTCCTCATCTTCTCTCTTCTTCCAAGTTCCAGATCTCTCTCTGCCCCCTCCCTCTCTCCCTTCCCCTCTCTATCTCTCCCTCTTCCCCCTCTTACCTTCCTGTGTATATCCTTCTCAGAAAGGGAGGGAAAGAAAGAGAGAACAAAACAAAATACAACTAAAAATGCCAACAAGTTTCTGAGACTGTGAAGCATGCCTAGTGGTTGCCAGGGGCCAGGGGGAGGGGGGAAGAGGAGAGCGTCTGTGTAGTGGGTATTGAGTGACTGTAGTAAATGCCACTGAATCATATATTTTTAAATGGTTAATTTCATGTAATGCAAATTCTATTTAAAACAAGTAAAAATGTGTGTGTGTTTGGGAGAGGTGTAGGTGTGTATATCTATAGTGCCAAGGAGAACAAATAAGACAAAACAAACTCACCCAACAGAAATGGCTACAGAATGCATCAAACTCGGTTTAAAACAAACAGGATTTTCTTAACGAAAAAGTAGAAAAACCCAGGCAATAGATTTAAAAAAAAACTTCTATTTCCTCCACAGGGGCACTCAGTTGTGTGCCACAGTTTCTCTAATAGCTCCAGGCACCCATCCTGGAAGACTGCAACACACACTGAATAAACCCAAGCCAGCCAGCATGGCCCGAGGAGAGAGAGATGAATGGGGAGATGGGAGGGTAGGATAGATTAGATAGCAAATTTAAAACTACACCTGATTTTCAATGTAATTGGAACATGCAGGAGAGGGCGTTAATTTGATCAAGAGTATTTAAATGAGAAAATGAGGATTTTAGAGTATTCTTCTTTCAGTTCAGCCAGTGATACTTCAAAGGAGAGCCAAGTGCTACAGCCTCCAAACCCCTTGCTCCCTGACCCTCCCCGCCCCTCTGCATTTGAAAATACATTCTTATCTGACTTGCCAACCTAAAAGGGATGCTGGACAGAAAGGGATGATGGATCCTGGCTCAGCCATCTACTCAAATTTCAGCTTCATGTTGTAAAACACAGTATTTTTTCAGATAATTGTGTCATCTCACTCTCACTATAAAAGTTATATCTGTTCATTGTAGAGGACTGAGAAGATATTGAATAACACATATGAAAAATATTGGACTCATTTATAGTTTAATACCTAAGGAACAATATTTAATATTGTAGAGTGTTTTTCTGTGTGTGTTCTGTTTTGAATCTTGACTTAGATGCAGATAAACATACCTATAAACAGCCTTTTAAAATAAAAAATTGCACATACTGAAAATAGTGTTGTGGGGTTTTTTTTTATTTGTTTCCATTTAATAGTATCCCAGGAGCATTTTTCCACCTCATTAAACATTGTTTGAAGGAATCATCTATAATCACTGCAAGGTCAAGTCATCACATAAGGAAAGAAAACTGCAAACTGTTTTTCCAATTCCCTATGGTTGAATTTCTAGGTTGTTTAATTTTTAGTACTATAAACAATGTTGCAATGAACATCTCTGTACCCAGTAATTAAACACTTGTGTTGTACAAAGTTAAGCCATCCTCCCCCCATTCATGTCTCTCTCTCTGTCTCTCTCTAACATGCATGTATGCACACACACATACCACCACCTCTGACAATATATCATGGTTTCTCAACATGGACACTGCTGACATTTGGAGCTGGAAATACTCTCTGATAAGGATCTGTCCTGTGCATTGTGGGATGTTCAGCAGCATCCCTGGCCTCCACCCACTAGATGTCAGTAATATCGCCCCCACCAGTTTGGGCAACTAGAAAATGCCTTCATTCATTGCTCCATGCATGATCTCCCCCTGTTGAGAACCACTGAAATACAATGATGAAAGTAGAATCTGGCTGGAATGAGATACATTTCAATACTTTTTGATATTTGACCTCCAAATGCACTACTCCACCAAGTGGTGGAAGAGCCTAAATTGCCTCCTTATTGTGCCTGCTTACACACACCGCCTTTCCCAGAAGCGCACCTGTTTCTCAGTCCTTCAGACCCATGGTCCAGACTCTGTTTTTGTAGCTCCCTTTTTGCAGCTCATTGTTTGGGCTCGCTTTTGGTTTCCCTCTGGACTGATGGCTTTCCTACAGCCACGATACTGCGACTGACCTATCACCCCTGGCTGGCCCTACTGGGCAGACCAGCCTCCTCCATCCCACCGCCCCATGTCAGCGCCTATACTTTCCCTGAGTGTCCTTTCTGGCCTTTATCTCCCCCCTGTGGTACGAACACTTACCTCTTACACAGAAGATGGCAAGAGCTTTATCAGACTTTTGAAAAGCTCCTCTGCAGCCTTCAGAATGTTGGATGTTGGTCAGGTACATATGGCAAATATTCGTGCTATTGTCAGAGAAAAATGGGTATTGAGAGGAGAGACAGAAGGGAGGTAAATGGTGAGACCTGGGAGGGAAAAAGTGAGATGGAAGGAGAAGTACAGGTCTCCAAAACCAGGAGCATGGGAAGGGGACAGCAGACTATTAGAGAGGGTTTGTGTGTGGGGGGTGGGGTGCGGGGAGGTCATTTCACCTGCGCCAGAGCCTGACTTGGTTTGCAGGGCAGAACTCTAGCACAGGGAAAAGCCAGAGCCAAAATAAACCTATATATTAAAAAGACATATGGAGAAGTCTCTTTGTGATAATTAGTGTGTTGATAAGTTTACCACAATCAATTTTTTTAAATTTTTTTTTTTAATCTAAAGCACCATGGGGATGCCGGGCGGCAGGAGCCTACAGAAGGCAATGATTTTTCTGCATTATGCAAAATATGTTTGAGCCACCTCCATGCTCATAACTACAGTGAATGTGTCCAAGTTGCCAAAAATCTTGTTTAAAAGTACATTTCTTTCCTTCTAAGAAGCATTCCCCTGACAACAAAACTCTGATTCAAAATTCATAACCCCCTTAAAAGTAGAATTTCCTTGAATAAAATCATGTGGTCCTCAGATGTGCAAACATTTTTGTATTCACGTAACACACTTTTCTCATTCACCGCAATTTGTCAGCTTTTCATGTTTTCAAATCAACAGTCCAAAGAAGACTCTGGGCTCCTTTACCCATCAAGAGCAGCTGGAGATGGAACAGTACAGAAGTGAGCCACCCCCGTCCCCTCGCAAAGGAGAGGACAGAATCTGAACCAATGCTGTAAGTGGCCGGGGATTCCTAAAACTGCATCAAAAAACCTCTGGGCTTCTCCTGTTGATACCAATGTTCATTTCTCCCCAAGTGTGCCGACACACAGCCTTCCTTTGATTGACTTACAAATTGGAGTATAAATTATGTTTTCTGTTGCCTAGCAATTAGCCATTAAAGAACAGTACAATCAAAATAAAACGACAGAAGATATACATACTGCAACAAGGGACCATTGGAAGAGAGAGTCCTTCAATCCTTTAGCCTTCAGGCTTAGAGTAAGGGCTCTTGAATGCGGGTCCAGCCTTTAAATGACAACACTATTTACTCCTTCCACTATCTCTGCTTCATCCCACGCATAAAGCACTCAGAGAGCCAAATACATCTTCTTCATTTCCCCCAATCTTCTCCTCTTCAGTCGTCACTCTCTGAGAATCATTTCTCTGGTCTCTGCAGTAATATTGGTTCAAAGGCTGTCAACTGTGCAAGTGAATGGCAATGAAATAATTAGCTGCGCAAGGTGGGGACTTTCCTATAGGCAAACTCCAATACGCTAAAAATGAGAAATGTGATGAACCTAGGCTGTCAGTAACATTATCTATAATAGCTTCAAGTCACAAGCTAATTTTCCAACCTCACTCCTTTATTTTGATGGAGTTTTTTTCTTCCTCTTTAACATTAAAAAATTTTCCAGCTTAACATCTCATCAAAAGACTGTATTTCCTTTGTTCACCTTTGATTTATAAAAACCTAATTCTATAATTTACTTATTCTGATTGTGAAAATAATACATGGTTATCACAGAAAATAGTGCTAGCATAAAAATGGATCAAGAAGTAGGGGGAAAGTCCCCTCATAATCAAAACACCCAGAGGCCATCACTGTTTGAAACTTTGCTCTGTTTCCCATCGTTGCTACTATGCATTTTCAACCTAGATATGAAATCACTGGGCATGTGATTTTGCTGAAGATACATTTTTGTTAAACTGCTGAAGAGAAAGGGAACGAGTCTCACCGTTCATCGATTGCACATGGTAGAAGCGGGGAGAAAAGGACAGTGAGGCTTTATGTGATTAATCTGAAATGAAGATTAAAATCACTGTGAGCTGGAAAACAAGGAAATTAAGTGATTGTCACAAACCACCTGAGATAGCTCAGTGGGGTCCATTAAGATTTTTAACAGCTCAGTGAAATCTAACATCTACCTGACAGCCCCAAAGGGGACCGAAGGGGAGGGAGGTGGGGAACCCTGCATTCTCTATGTCTCTGCATTAAAACAAGCAAACAAGGAATCTGAACTGACCTCCACCTTCAATTAACTCAGTTTGAGATCATGCCTATACCCTACACAGCTTGTCTTCATAATCTGAGATAATAAGAGTTTTAAAGGCTCAACAAGGCAGAAATTGGTGTGTGTGCACTGTGTGCAAACTATAGTACATGGCTGGGAAGGGCCATGTCATCTATGAGGAATGAGAACGATGCGATACCTGTAGCTATCCCAGATGTACAGGTGCACTCTCCGCTCCCAAGGCCTGCAGGCAAGCATCAATCTGCATGTTTGCTGAAACGACATTGGCATGGGGCCCACATTTGCTTCACATCCTCCAGTGGCTCCCTCGCTCAGCAATTTGGTTCCAGAAACTTGGTAGAAATATCCCTGAGTTCATGTGGGTTTCTTTCCCTCTTCATTTCTTCCCTAGCCCTTTCCTCATCCCTCTATCCCTTCCAGGTTTACAGGAACATAGGCAGGTGACAGAGAAGCAAGGATGAACATAGCAGAGTTCCAGTTTTGAAAGAGATTAATCAGAGGGGACTAACAGCTTAATAGGTGATTTTTACACATGGAGGCAAAGAGTAGTGATAATTCACTTACCCTGCCAAAGCATACACCTGGGAAGTGTAAGGAAATCACAGAGTGCTTCAAGACAGAGGCAACATTTGAGGAGGATCTTGCAAAAGTGTGTGGTAGAGGTTGGAAAACTGAAAGATTTAGGAAAAAAGTTTAGAAAATATAAGAAAAGTCACCTTGGGCTAAAGGGAAATGTCTGAGTCATTGCAGAGAAAACTCTGGGGGTGGGTGGAACACTGCCCAGATGGAGGGAAAATGGCCGCCGTGAAAAGTCTGCAAACAGTCTTTGGTTCTGGGAGAAGAATAGTCTAGGCCCATCCTCTTCCTCCAAAACTACTTCTCTTCTGATCTCCGAAAATGCAATGCAATGGTGTTTCCACATAGGCATCCTTCCTTATTTTTAGGTCACATTCAAGGACAAAATCTCAAGCTTTCAGAAAGATGACTGTCCAAAACTAGAGATGAGGTGAATCCCACTTTCCATTCAGATGACATCGTACTGAGCTCTCATTTCTCATCCTACTTTATTGCCCCCAGGTCTATACATACCTTCACCAAAAGGGCAGCTCCCAGTATGATCCCTTAGTCCCAGAAGTCCCCTTAAGAGAGACTATTCTTGCTCTGTTACATTAGTGAGAACAGCTTATAATAAAGTAGCTAAAAGACAGACCCCCTGTGTTTATATCCAGGCTCAGCCACTCACTAGCTACACTTGATCATGTTGTACGGCCTCTCTGGGCCTCCATGACCCATCTGTAACATGGAGAAAATAAAAGCGTTTCCCTCGCGAGGTTAAATGGCATGGTGCATAACAATGCCCAGTAAATCCTCAGCAAATGTTAGTTACCAGTATTACCCAGTAATGGGAGGAATAGGCCAAAGGGAGCCCTTTGAGTCTAGTTTAATTTGTTTTAGCCTTGCCCTGTGGTCTGCATTTAACCTTGATCATTCATTCATTCATTCATTCAATATTTTCTGAGTATCACCTAAGGGTGAGGCGTCGCTGATAAAGCTTTCTGAAGGGGAAAACACGCCCCTTATCTTACAAGAAGTTTTATTTTATATCTGTACATCACAAAACTAAAGAAAATAGCACGGAAGGAGGCTAACGTTCCCCTCTCTTTAGTAAACAGTCAAATAAACAGATTTATGTTTGGCTAACAGAAACTCTTATTTGATCAAGTATAAAAATAAAATTACAAGGGAGTCCAGGTGAAGAGGGAAAGAGAAGAAAATCACACAAAGTCACACAATGACTTTGGAATCAGAAGGAGAATGATTTTCAGAAATTTAAAAGTGAGGGGTAATCACGTAAGTGATAATCATACAATGTGCACAGAGCCACATACTGCTCTGCTGGTAATGATACCCCAAGACAAATGGCAAATACACTTGTTAGGAATCCATCATTGCTTCCTCAGTCATGGCAATGCTTAAAAAATTGGGGGGAAAAGATTGGGGAGATGAGTATGGTCCCTAAATCAGCTATTACCCACGCTGCTACCTGTTTCTTTCATAAGTGTGTATTATAAGTAATTTCATAATGATGACATCATTGGACAGGAACATGCTACATCAGGAACAGGTCACTAGGAGTGCTGAGGGTTTCAAATGCAGCATGCTCCTCTTTGTTCCTCCTTTAAAAAGCACACAGTTTTCGCTTTAGGATTCTTACCTTCTATGCCACCTGTACAATCACTGTTTCACAAGAAGTCTTTGCACAATTCTTTCTTATCTGTTTCTGAGTTCTCTCCTCTTTTTCTTGTTTGCAATACAATTTATTTCAGGAGAAAAAAAGAAGAGAAGGAAAGAGAAAAAAGGTACATAATGAGGGAGGGAAAAAAGAAAGAGGGAAGGAAGGAAGGAAGGAAGGAAGGAAGGAAGGAAGGAAGGGAGGGAGGAAGGAAAGAAGGAAGGGATGGAGGGAGGGAGGGAGGGAAGGGAGGGAATCAAGATTATGAGAAAGGTTTGCCTCTTCATCATCCTGAGCACACACACCCCCCCCGCCAATGAGGAGTGACTGGTTTCAAGAACAATTTAAGAATGGATATATTGATCATTCAAAGCTTGAGCTCCATAAACTGTTCAGTGATCTTACCAGCTCGGTAAAATCAAGCACTTGCCAGGGTGTGTTTGGATGTGGAGAAGGCTATGGAAAAAAAAAAAAAACTCACCTAATGGAAAATTACAGAGGAGCTGCTCCTCCTTTGCATAAATGAGAAACTCAAACAATTTGGTTTGAGGACTTTGCTGCGTGTTTTTCTAAAAAGTAGACACAGCTTTTGTTGTCTCGTTACAAGATGATAAATATTCATGCCTGTGAATTACTGCTCGCTAATGGCCCAATATTTGGCACACCTGTTGTGGCCCATGTCTAAAATAGCAGCGGCAGTTTAGGATGACAACATTGGCAGGTGTTAACAATGGGATATTGTGACAAGCGCAAGGAAACAACAAATTTCAAGTTCCTGATTAAACCAAGGTCCCCCAAGTGAGCCCTTCTTACTCAGCACTCATCTTCAAAAATGTCTCTCATTTTTCAAACCAATAAACACTTTGAAGTCCCTACATTAGCTGTCAGAACAGCTATTCGTGCTTCTTCATTCAGGTATCTCCCACATACTTTGTGATTATAGCGGTTATACGCCGGAGCTCTGGAGCCAGGCTCTGTCTTCAAAGCCTTGCTGTACCACCTTTAGCTCTTTGAGCTTGGCCATGTCTCTTAAGCCACCTGGGTCTTCTTAGGTGCTTTCATAAAATGGGGTAACAATAGTATCATCCCTCACAGCAGGAACTCATTTCAACACTACTGACATTTGGGACCAGGTCATTCTTTATGGTGGGGGCTGTTCTGTGCACTGTGGGGTGTTTGGCAGCACCCCTGACCTCTACTACTAGATGCCAGAAGCATCCATCCACACTCCCCTTTTACCATTTTGTGACAGCCAAAAATATCTCCAGCCAGGCATTGCCTGATGTTCTCTAAGAGCAAAATTGGCCCTGGCTGACGACCCCTGGTTGATGTGTTACATTTATAGTGCCGAGAACAGTGCTGGGCGCATAGTGAGCCCTTGCTGTGGATAGGTATTACCGTTTGCAAAACACTGTGCTAGACGCTGAGGCGGGATTGAAGTTGGAATCAAACGAGACTCCTTTCTTTAGGCAACTTACACAGTCTGAACTTTGTTATTGGCATTTGTCACTCCTAGAGATTATCTTCTTTATTTAGGTGTTTCCTTGTTAATATCTGTCTCCCTCCTATGAGCGCGTAAGACCGATTTGGATTGGAGACTTATTTGCCACGTTACTGCCATAATCCCTCCAACCAGGACATACTCTAGAATGTAGCAGGTGCTTAGGGGCAACTGGTGAAAAGGATGCTATCTACTCCACACCCACACTATCAGAAAATATAAATATGTGTATATATGCATATGTGTGTATATGTACATGTATATACATATTGGAGGCACACGTGTGTGTATAGGTACATATACACATATAAAACATATGTTACATACACAATTGCCTTAAGTGATTCATAAATTCAGGCAAATATTAGAAACACTATCTTAATCCACCTCTCTATGGTTTATTTTGTCAGTGTAAGCTTCAACAAATGGAAATGAGATTATCTTTTCCTGCTTAAAAAGCCTTCAACAGTGAGAGTGAAAGCCTTCATCTTAGCAGTGTAGGTTTGATATTTGGAAACAGTCCTTGGGAAAGACAGCCAACTGAGAATTTTATTCTCCCAAGCACTCTTTATTAGAGATAAATTTCATTGGTATTTAATAGGGCAACTTTTGCATGTAAATTGTCATTTTGAAACTAATAACAGCTTGAACAAGAATGTCCCATGTTCTTCTTACCTACAGTTAATGTACTTAACAAATTATTTTCTACAGGTCAGTTTCTGAGCAACAACAAATTCTTAATTACGTGGTTCATTGTAATTTTTCTAATAGCTTTTTACAATAATTTTAACTTCTCAATACGTTTGAAGTATCTCATCTGATGATGGCTTTTCTTTCCAAAGTTTTTTTTTTCAAAGCTCCACTTATGATAGCGCTGTTCAAACAACCAACCCTAAGAGAGACTAAACAATGTCAACCCCACTCTCCACCAACTCAGGAAATGCAAGAAGGCGGAAGTGTACGGACACCGGTCTCACATCTCTAGGTCCCTGCTCAATGACTCAGATCATTGGAGGTCCTGAGGCATCTAAATCTGTGATCTGCTTGTCCACTAGCAGTTGTGAAGTCAGTGGTATTATTTGTTGCCAGTATTTTCTTCTAAAAAGAAATAAATTACAACATAGTAAAGCGCTTGTGAAACCTGTGTTCCCATACTGTAAGGTGAGTGTTGGGTAGCAATGTAAAATGCACTTCTTGTTATTGGTTACAGTAAAAACAAAAAGGTTTTAAAGACACTGGTGAAAGTTTCCATTTGAAACTCAAATCTAATACAGAGTAGAAAGACAGTTTGTATAGGGCGATGATTTGAAAGTTCATGGGGATCCATGAATATTGTGAGCTGAACAAATGGGCATCCCCCATAAACCAGAGATTAACATAGAGTATCTTTTTGGAGACAGACTCGGAAGAATGAGGTCCAGAAAAGTTGACCCGAGGATGTCTATGAGTGTATTATTTCACCATGAAAATTTTATAAAAGCTTCCCATGATAGTTCCCAATAAACACTTTTTTTCTTTTCTTGAGAATTTATCTTCTCTCCCTTAAAATTCAAGTTTTTAACTGGTAGAATATAGAAACTGCCGAATACTTGACCATTGTGACGGTGCCACATTTTGATTATTTTATTAAGAAAGAACTTTAATTACTCCCTCTAAAAATTGATCACCATTTAAGACATCTCTCACAACCAATTGCTTATTTTATGTAAAGTAACACAAACTTTTAATAATGATAGTTGGGAGTATACAGTAGGCTATTCCCAACAAAGGTGACAGAATAATAGACAATTTTTATTTCTCATTCTTAACTCATAAGTAGCATCTATAGCAATTATTTATTTTTAAATTTAATTAATGGTTCTGGCAATAATTGCATAATTGCTCAGGCCATAGAAAAAGCAGTCTGCACGTAGATAATAGGGCATTTTAATATTTATGAAGTTCAAAGTTTTCTATAAATAGAGAAATTCAGAAATTGCCATCAGATCTAAAATAATACAGGAAAATGATGAATAATTGATAACAACGGCATGTATTCATTGGGGAAGCACCAAACAGAAGTGTAAACATACACATTGCCAGTTTGATCAAGCTCCTCATGCAAGGAGGCTCCTTTCTCAGGCCACCTCTGGTCGTGTGGCTATCCTAAATTAAGAGCTACTTTGCTTGAACCTCAGAATTTCTGTCATTGTTGGTAATACTCTTTAAGTATAACAGAGCAAAATTTGCATGCTTGGGTGCTATCACCCAAGCATGGTCTCCTTTCACCCTGGCAGCATTACCGATGGGTTGTTGGAGTGGGTACTATTCCACCAGGGTGCCAGGGTAGCGGGTTGGGCAAAGTGCAGTGGATTCTGACGCCCTGGATTCAAAGCCTCACTCCTCTGTTTATTCTGATGTGTGAAATAGGTGCAAATTACTTTGCACCTCTGTTACAATGGGTGTCTCCAAGAGGTGTGGGTCCCCTGTTACTGCTGCCTGGGGAACAAAGCCACCTCCTCTGGCAAGAGAGAGCCACTGGGCACAGAAATGAAGGTTCCCTGTTGGAAGTCAGGTAGGAGGCACGCTGAAGTGGACAAGGGAGGAGATGTGGGCAGGGAAGGTGGATCACAGTAGGCCCCTAGATAGCTTCAGGATGGGGCTGATCTCCAGAACAACCAACCGCGTTGATTGTGCTTCAAGGATGGGGCCTTTGTGTCAGCCCTGCCTCTAGGGAGGGGAGGAGGGCTGAAGGGGAAGTTCAGTTACACAGCCAGCCTTGCTTCCACAATGAAACCCCAATAATAATGAAACGCCATCAAAATCTCTGGATTCCATGGCTCTGTGGGGCTTCCTAACTGGTGAACATTTTTAGAATAGGGAGGGTGACACACCCAGATCCCATGGGCATAGGAGCTCCGGTGCTTGGGACCCTCCCCGTCTTTGCCCTGTGGACCCTTCCTCAGGCTGTTTATTTATATCATCTACAATAAAAATTTTATAATAAAAGTATAGCACTTCCCTGAATCCTATGAGCTCTTTTTAGCAAGCATTCAACTGGGAGGGGGTGGTGGGAGGTCCTGAATCTGTCGCCAGCCCGACAGAAAAGCTAGGGAGGGAGTGTCGGACACATCCCACACTTGTGGCTGGTGTGTGAAGTGGGTCAGCCTCGCGAAGGACTTTGCCCTTACGTGTGGAATCTGTGCTGACTCCAGGTAGCCACTGTCAGAACTGAGCTGAATTCCAGGACCCACAGTCTGTGTCAGAGAATTGGTCTCAGAGCCGGGGAACATGGGTAGCAATCCCTATCACCACTGCGAGCCATGGTGTCCTTGCCTGTCTGCCAGGATGGGGATAATAATAATATCAATAACTATATTCTGGGTTCACTGAGCAGGGGTGGCTCAAATAATATATGGTAAAGCCTTAGCAGGTCCAAAAATGGTAAGTTATGCCTTTGATCCCCAAATATACAATGAGAAAACTGATGCTCAGAGAAGCAAAGTGACGTTTGCAGGATGTGGCAGAACATGGCAAAACACATGGCTGGCTCTCCAGGCTGGACAATTTCTACTCCCACAGTCTATGTTGCCCACACAGCATATTCCACTGGCTCCCCCTGGAACTTTCTAACAAAAGGCACTAGAAATTAATACAATTCCATTTGAATGACACATATGATCCACAGGCCTCTCCCAGAGGCAGCAGTATCCTTATGCTTCCATCTGCTTTGGTTTTAAACACACCCCTTGCACAAGGGCCTCAAAGTGAGAAAACCCTGGGCCAAAGTCTCATCAGCATGCCCCAATGGGAAGGCTGAATTTGCATGACTTATTTTCTTAGACCTGTAAAAGTACATCTGTATGCACACACACACACTGCACACCATATACACACATGCACGCATAGCCATGTGATGCTTAAAATTCTAAACCGCACTAGAGAAAACAGAAAGTTGCCAATTTCATTAACAAACCCCAGGAATGAGGATGGTTCTGTCACAAAGGTATTTTCCCACAAGCGGGGTTTGCATTCGTATCCTCCTCACAGAGGACACATTTGAATGGAAAGGCAGGTAGAGCAGTGAGCCTCTGGCAGTGGCTGATTTTAGATGCTTCGCAGGTGCTCACGCCTTGTTTTTCTGAACAGGATCAAATCCTAAGATTTTAAACCCAAACTCTCCAAGAGCACAGCCACAAGACTCTCAAGGACAAAATGATTATCTCAGATCTCCAGAAACTGAGCGATATATGAAACAGCTTTGGGAAGGGAAGGGTCGCTTGTGGAATTTAATTTTCCTTTAGCTTCTAAAGAATATAAATTTCTTGCAGGCTTAAGACAGTGGTTTGTAGCTAGATAAATTCTATCTGAAATCTTTGCCTTCCTTCACTGAAATAATTGTTTTGGTGAACAAGGTATTTTGTTCATTCTTTCCTTTTTTTAATGTTTCATGGGATATTTTAAGTAGTGTGTCTTAGCTTGAAAAGGAACAACTTCATATTGAGGTAAAGCATGTATACTGAAAAGTGCACAATTGAACAGACTCGTTTAATTAGCACTCATACACATCTTCACTTTTAAACAGAAAACCAATTTAAAGGTTTCCAGCTTCAAAGTATTCTCTAAGGTTTATTTCTTACAAAATATTCATATTTGGAAAAGTGCATGAGATACCTGTGAATTCATTTATCTAGTCAAACCACAAATTTTGATGGAGTGCCAATACGTGCCAGGCTGTGAGTAGGCACCAGTGAACGAAACAGAAGACGCCTCTACCTTCAGTG